>JAPMOQ010045994.1:6467308-6515054 GCA_026543055.1 Argiope trifasciata
TTTAGAACATAAAATTAATTTCTTTCTGAATATTTTTTCTCGTTATATGAGAAATCTGCCAAATTCCTCCTTGATTCAAGAATCTTCCAATATATAAAGTGAAGATAAAAGATAGCTACATATTGGTGACTTAGGATGATAAACAAAACGCAACCTTTGTGTAGCTGTAGTGGCGCTCTCTACCCGAAGCAAAAATTAAAAAAAAGGCAAATAATTAGCTAATAAAAAAAGCATGATAAATAATCAGCAAATAAATAAATTGCGAAAAATAATCAACCAATAAATGAAAAAATGGGGATAAATAATCAACCAATAAGTAAAAAAGGCAATAAATAATCAGCCATTAAAATAAATAAAAAGGAATCTGATAAATAACCAGCCAAAAAAAAATGGGTAAGGCGCATTAGAATCAACAGCCAAATATATCACCATTGAAGTTTAGTTTAGTTAGATTAACGTCCCGTTTTGAAGCAACATTAGGACTATTTTGGGATGGACCTCGTAATTTTGAAGCAGGGTCAAATTACGAGGACAACACCTGAGCTGGTACCTTCTCTCCAAATTCCACACCACACTAGTGGGAGAACGTTTGGCACGAAAATTTTCATCACATTTTTAAATGAATGACAAACTTTATGTAAAAAAGAATCTTACACAATTTGAAGACAAATCAAAATCCTCTTTCACAAAATAAAATATTCCCCACATTTTTTTTAATGAAATAAAATATTCTTACATACAATTTTTCACCAAATTGAAATTATCAGAGATAAGGGTACATTTCTACCAAATTACATTTTCTAGAAATTTATTGACCTTAAGATTGAAATGGAAATTTTCTACCATAATTAACGATTTTATGACATCTATTTCATCACAGGCCCTAATGCCTAGCCCGTGATTGTTTTATCGGTAAAATATGAAATTCGTTATCATGCCATACTGCGAGAAAAATAATTTGTGAATCAAATAAATGATAATAAGTTTCAGAATAGATGTTGTAATGTCACAGATTTAACTAGTTTAATTGATTACTTATTAATAATATTAATCTTTCACTGTTGTACATATTTAGCGCACACTGTCGTTTTAAAAACGGAAAATTGCAAATATATCGATAAAATTTCCGCTTTCGATAGAGAAATTAATTCTATCAATTTTTTTTTCAGATGGTCTCAAGGGCTGCTCTTCCACCAAGGATTGGTCGATTGTCTAAGGGCAGCCCTACTTATTCCATTGGGGATTAGCGTTTTCCTATGTGAGAGAATGGCCAAGTGCTCTATCGTGGAAACGGCTTTTTTGCTGTTGGTTACTGTGTCAACAGTAAATATACTCACATCAGTCATAAATGATGCTCCTCTCGTTCCAGATCAAAGCGAGATCAACAATGGTGACACTGATGCACTTTATGGCATGAACTCCGAGAACAGTCATGGGGTGCATGACAGCCCCCAATGCATCATCTTTGGCATTTTCATAATATGGTTTGCAAGTTTTACTATCAACTTGGGTCCCACGTTTTTGAGCGGTGCTCTGTCTTCATCCAGAGAAGGCGTTACCTTGATAGATGCTTGCCCAATGGTCTACGCTCCAGTTCGTCACTACGTTCTGAATGTTCTGTGGGTAACCGTCAATCTGATGTGCATCATTCTGACAGGTGTGCATCTGCGCAAGCTTTATAAAGATCTAACCAGATCTAATCTGGAAGCCCTGAGAGTCGCCGGTCTAGTCACCACCATGATTTCAATAAGATCTGAAAGAGAAGAAATTACTCCTAATGAATCCCAACAAATACAAAGTTACATTGATAAATTGGAGAAAGAAGGAATAAGAAGAGTGAAGATGTTCGTTATTCTTCTGGTTGCGTATTTGGTTTTCTGGGGTCCGCTGTTTGTCATCATACTGATCCAACCTGGGATAAATGGGCCATCATATACCTATGAGATGACCCTGCATTTAGCATTTGCTCATTCTTTTGTGAATCCTACTTTGGTCATGGTTCTCCATAAGCAGCTGAAGATAGAAAGTGGTCAGATGTGCTGCAGCAAATGCATATACGCTCCGGAGGAGAGAAGTTCTTCCTCATTTGTACCGAGTCCAGCTACAGGCCGATTGAACAGAAGCTACTTGTAAGTATTTAAAAACCAAATGCTGAATATTTTTCTTGATTTTTCAACCATTTATTTCATTTGAAAGGAAATATAGGCGATTCGCAATAAGGTATTATTTTTGCTTAGGAAAAATAAATATTTTGTAGTAATGCAAAACTAATTACATTAAATAATTTATTAAATTATTAATTACAATAAATTAATAAAATTTTAAATTTTCTGATAAAAAATAACGCATTTAAATATTTAATGAACAAATTTTAGTGTCGTTTGTTACTAAAATGTGATTTTTTTTATTATGGCAAATTTTTAATTCATTTTAAAGCAACATTAAGTCAAAACGGAATTTCATTGATAGTTGTGTAACTAATTGGGTGATTTAAATTTTTGAAACTTAATTTCACATGAAAAATGCTTGAAAATTTCTGAGTAATTTGATATTTTACTGATGAAATATTAATATTTATTATATTAAGAAATTATGGTAAAATTTAGTTGAGGTAATTAATGAGCATAGCCAAAAAATTCATAAAAATATCAAAATTTACAAATACAAATGAAACTATTCTAACTAGTTATACTTAGAACATTGTTTAAATTTTACTGCATCATTTCTATTGTGATCCCTATCACTTCTTTTTGAATGTCATTTGGGGTAAAGCCACTTTAAAATGAAATTGGAAACCCAATACTGGTGAGGAATATTGCTGACTTAACCCTTTACGGTCGTATTAAATTTGGACGTCGGTGTTGTGCTGGTCAGAATTAATTTTCACTGAGTGACAGTGACATATAGTGTACGAGGTCATGAAAGAAAACGTTTATTCATTCTTTTGTAAACTTTGATATTGTAAATATAGTAATATGTTTTAATGCAATGCTTTGCAAGCGTCCTGGCTTAGAATTAGCGCGTCTTCCCCATGATCTGGACATCCCGGGTTCTTGCATAGTTCTTCTTCCCTTGTTTTCTATCCGTTAGATGAGTGAAGAAGCGCCCCTGTAAAAAGGGGTAGTGCAAGAGCATGTGTATGTGTGTTTCGTCTTCATTTGAGCTAAAAGTCAGACTTCTGCCTTAGGGTGCTCAGGGGTCTTTACTCTCTAGCTACTGTATCCCTCATCACCATCAGCATTGTAATGTTTTATTGCAAAAATTATAGTTTACCAGCTGGTGACCGAGCTCAGCTCGGAGAAAACAGGTATCGAAGCTAACTCGAAGATTTAAATTTTCAATTGTGATTTATCAAAACAATACATGCCATAAGAAAATTTGTGAAACCATTGGTGAAAAGATAACCAGTTAAAGTGCACCATTGTAAACTATTCTAAACAAAGTTAGAGTTTGGAAAGGGAACTATTCTATACAAAGGTAAAGTAAAGGTAAAGATTGAAGTGTGTTGAAGTTCAATATTTTTGACAGATTTATTTAGAAAAACCAAACATATATACATACATAAGAAACATATTATAAACCTATAACAGCATAAACATAAAACTTTGTTAGTTCGCCATATTTGCTATAGATGGCAGCACGTTACCGCTTGAAAATTTAAGTAGCCATTATGGCGAACTAATAAAGTTTGAAAATATCCTATCTGTAACTCCGAACTGCTCGACCGTAGCGCTTCAAAACCGGCGCCAATTGATTCCTCGTGGCCAAAAACCCCAGACCCCCAAGTTTACCGGAGTTTATTAATTCTGGGGCGATTTTCGACTTGGCAACCATTCCTCGTATTATAGTATTAGATAATTCGTTTGGTGTCCTTGCCCATTCTTAATTTTTTTGTTGGAAAATACAGAACAATCATTACTCTTGACATTTTAACTGTGCCGTAATATATGTAATCTTATATTAAATTTTTCCGCTCTATCAAAGGACGATGATTATCCTGATCTGAACGACACTTCAGGCCGAAAATCAGTTTCACTATAAGCTTCTTTCGGTAGATTTCTTTTTGTCATATTGGGGTGTTATTTTTGAAATATCTTAAAAGGTGAGAATGCCAAATCACACTAAAAATAATTTCTAAAATACTATTTCGAATTTTATGAAATATCTCCAAAGGTTGTCGATTTCTTAGCGTTCGATATGCAATTGAGTAGTAGCGAAGCATGGCGAGTCAGATTTTAGTTTAGTTATATCAACGTCTAGTTTTGAAGCAACACTAGGGCTATTTGGGACTAATTTTGAGCGGCTGTCAGATGATGAGGACGACACCACCACTCTAAACTTCTACACCACGGGAGGACGTTTGGCTCCAATGGATTTAACGTGTACCAGACCTACTTACAGGGCGGTTCTTCACTGGAATTGTGCCTCGAACCTGCAACCTTCCGGTTCCGAAGCTGACACCTTACCACCAGGCCACTGCGGCCTTCATGGCTAGTCAGAGGCGGCTCTATTAATTTTAAGTTTCATTACCACGAACTGGTAGAAGCACTATATTGGTTAGTGAAGCAGTTCTTTAACCGTTTCTGTTCTTACATAGGAAATGGAAATTGTTGTATCCTAAATAGAGATTAAGATACGACTTAATACAATATAAGTGCAGTATGTTTCTTTGCTGTGGTGGGTGAGAGCAAATATACGATCTGAACGGAAAAGAATATTTGGGTGGCTGAGAGTGAACATGCGACCGCAAAGGGTTAAAAATCAAACGACACTAAAATTTAAATCATAAAAATGTAAACATGATTATTTTTTATAATAGTAAATTTAAAAATACTTAAAATAATAATAAATTACTCAGACATAAAAGTATTTTTATACATATAAATTTAAGTTAAAAAATGAAAATTCATAATGCAATTGTGTCGGAAAGAAAATACTATTAAAATAGTTTAAAATTTTTTTTCACATGAAAAACATATGGATTTTTAATTGTTCATACCATCAGGTAAAAGGTATATAAATAATAATGTTTTTGCAACAGGAAGGCATTCATTTTTCGAAATAATTAAAAGAAATGAAACAATATCCTTCAACCTAAATTCGAAATTAAAGTCAGTTGTAAAATAATAGAAGAAATTAAAAGTTCTTGAGTATTCTAAATTTCAATGGATTTCTTTGTAATGTCAAAATCTTTCAACAACTTTGGTCTTAGGTGACTCAAAGCCATAGAATATTTTGCAGCGACTTTCTTAATACATGCGAAATGAAAATATTAAGTTTTACCATAAGGATTCTTTTTATTTTTTATTAGATTAATAGCATTTATTTATTATAAATATTTATTTAAAACCTTGAAGATGCTTAACATTCTCCTTTTTGTCTTGAAATCTATCATTATGAAGGTTGTCCCACGAAAGTATAACTAACGTTTATTATTTAAAATTTCGCACTTAATCATTAAACCCACTTGAAGTTTTATTAAATAATGTGGAGTTTGCATAAATATATTTTGAATTAATTGGCCATAAAAATTACATTTATAATTATTTTCGCATTTACGAATGAAGAACATATCAATTCTAAAATATTAATTAACAATTTAAATAATTTTAAGAATTCTTTTAAAAAATGCATCCATATTTATTATTATTTTTGTGTAAAATGCTGTAATTAAAATATCAGTAGAATAAATATTTAGTTTTATGCAAAATAGAAAAGAAAACAATCATTAAAACTATTTGTAAATTATTAATTTAGATAAGTATGAAGATTCTTTTAAAAACATCCATTTTTAATAATCATTCTTATTTGAAAATTTAAGTTATAATTCAAGCATTGAATAAATGTTTATTTTTGCATATAAAGGAAAAATACATATCTAAAAATATTGGTAAATTTAATTTGAATAATTACGGAAAAAAATTTAATAAAAGAGACGTGAAAAATAAAACAACTAAAATCGAACTTTATCTTCCTGATTAGAAAGTGGTCATCTCTGAATGCCTCTCAATGCCAGGCAGAAGTTATTAGCATATAATCTATATCAACTATTTGAAGACAACTTTTTCGTTTATTTTCAGATATTAAATTTTGAGTGACACTTCATAACCAAGAACATCGCTTTACCATCAAATTTTATAATTATATTTCAGTTAATTTTGTGAGGATATTTTCTTGTTCAACTCTGAATTTTAGTGTTTATATGCAATGGGTGTTCTAATGAAAAGGTACAAAATGACACTGTAGGTATAAAGGAAGAATTTAATCAACATATACACCATAGGCATGAGCTCAAAGATCCCATTGATTAACGAGTCAAAGAATTTCTTGTTCCCAGAATTCCTGTGACCCTGACGAAAACCATTCCTTCATACAGTCCTTCAGTTCACCGTCAGAGTTAAAGTACTTCCCTTTCAGATGTTTTTTCAGGGGAATTAACACATGAAAATCGTAGGGTGACATCTCCGGGCTGTGGGGTTGATGGTTTGGCTGTTACATCTTAAACACGGTCAGTTCAGCTTGTGTGACCCTAGAAACACACGGGCAAACATTATTATGGAGCAGAACCAAACCCTTCGAGTGTAGCCCAGGTCTTTTGTTCTTGATGGACTTGCTTAGTCTTAGGAGTGTCTCACAATACATATCTTTGTTAATGGTTCTGAAAAAACGTGTGAAAGGGATGCGCTTCAACTGGGACGCAAACTCAAGACATTGAAGGATGGGTCTCGTCACGGTCACAGGAATTCCGGGAACAAAGCATCATTCCACTCTAAGCAATGGAATCGTTATGCTCAGGCCTATGGTATTTACTTTGAATATAGCCTTAACTTATACCCACAATGTCTTTTCGTACATTTTCGTTTGAATACTCCTTGTGCATTTGCTTTATTATAGTGATAGTAGATTTAAAAACATATTTTAATGTATGAGTTTTGAGATCAGCAATGGTAAGACAGACATTAGATGTAAAAAATGTTAACTTAATTCCTACAAATGGAATACTTTCTATTGAAATATTGGTCATAATGTTTATCACGAGATGTTGCGACATAGAAGATTCTTCAAAATATAATTAGTATTCATTCAAATACTATTTAATTTTTCACATTTTAAACATAGGTTAAACCTAACAGGTATTTAACCCTTTTTTTATGAAATATAGTATATAATTAAAACATTTCATTTAATGGAGAACTAGTTATCCAATTTCATCTTTTCTGTCACAAAGTCCTCCCCTAACAAACGAAATATTTTTCCCATCATTCAACAAAGTGCCCTTATTTCATTTAAAAGTTAAAAGTCAAATTATTATGACCAGGAGTTCCAACTTTACTGCTTTCTGAGAACATGACTTTCATTATACACAATCTTCATTGCACATCTGAATAATTGATTTCCTGGCAGACTTTCTCTCCCATACACATGCAGTTTTAGTTTAGTTAAATCATGTTTAATATCGCGTTTTTCAACATTATGGAGGTTACTTTAGACGACTTGTAGTTTTTAATGACTGCCAGATTATGAGGACAACACCTAATTTTGTATTCTTTTCTTCTAAGTATTCACCACAATAGTGGGACGTAGTCATTAGATTGTACTTACACCAATTCTGCATACATGACGGATATTAAACAAAATCGGGTTTCGAACCTGGAGTCCTCCGGGCAGCCACGCACACAATAAAAGAAACACATGTATGCCAAAAAGTATTTTAAAAACTCATATCTAGATATGAAATTGATTAATCACAGACCATTTATTCAGAATTTAAAAATGTAATGTATGTCAGTGTTTTTTCAATAAGGCACAATGCATAGGATGTTAGTTGGTAATGCTTTGATTTTTTGAATCAAAATAATATGCCTGATGTGTGAAGTATTTACATTTCAAAGGATATCCAACCTGAAATATTTACGAATTTTCAATTTATGTATAATTGTTTAACTATTTAATCTATTTTGTGCATGCCAAATTTATTTATTAAGTCGTGTGATGGATTTAGCTATGAATGTATCATATTTGTTATTCACAAGTAATAAGATTGTCTTGAATTCCTAAAAATTTGCAATCAAATATTGTTTTTTGAAAAATTGATTTTTTTCATATATTTGGAGAGGTTGGTAAACCTTAATTGATTCCAAAATAAGAGGATTCTCGAAATCAAAATAACCTAAAAGTTATTTTATCTGCATTTTTATTTTCTAGTGAGAATATCAGGTAATTATTCTTAACTGGAATCTTAAATTAGAAGGTCTAAGTCCTGGATTATAAATATAGTGCTGTAGATGAATAACTGACATTACGATCAAAATATAATTTTGGGCTAGTTGCTGTCATTAGAAGATGCAAATGGCGCCTGTTGCATCGTTCTTTTGTTGCACACTTTTGTTTTATTTCTGTGTCGCTACCGAATGTTGGTGCTCATGACATCTATGTAACCCCTACTCTCGGTCCTGGAGTCAAATCTTGTTATTACCACTAAATAGATAAGTCATTGTAATTTCATAAAGACTATCGTGCAATCTAAGTTGTATAACTAACATAAATAATGAACTTGTTATGCGAATTTTTTAAAATATTATTTCTATTAAAATTTTATTAAGAACACAGATTTTCATATTAAAAGGAAAAATAAAGCATGAACATAGCTGAATCAATGTTGTTACAAATTTCTAAGGATGTTTACCAGAACCATAAACTTCATTGTCTGAAAGACAGTTTTATGGACAACTCTGATGGATGCTGAATGGATGAGGGGTCAATGAACCCCAGGCGACGAAATGGAATTGAAGGCTGGAATTTTGGCGGTATGACCAATAGGAGTAGATATATGACGATCCTTCTAGAAATTTCTCTTGCCCTGTCTCGGAAGCTATAAAAAGTCGAGAGACTAAGCTGGATTCATTCAGTTGGATCAGTGCAGCTAGCGTAAGATTTGAGTGGAACTCAAATGATTGAAAATTGAGTCTAGTCATGGAATCAAGTAATGAAGCAGCATCAAGTAGCGCATCGGATAGCAAGTGATATATTTGAATGAATCGGCAGCTGAGTACAGCTAAAGCAAGGGGACGGTGGAGAACAGCAGACGTTTGAGGGACGAAAATAGTTAGGTGAAGTTTCTGTAACTGCTGAGATCTATCTGACCGCTTTGAATGCTGTTATTTTACTACAAATTAGCTAATAGTTTAATGCTTTTTATTTTAGTGCTGCTATTATGTACATCTCGGTTGTGTTTTTGATGTATGTGTTTCGTGTCGAATAATTGTTGCTCTTTGTCATCGAATATATTGACTGTTTCATCATACACCCACTACACCGGATCCGTTAACTGTCTTGAATTTTCGAATTTTGTAAGCATTTTTCGTTACGATACTATTTTATTCATTTCTGAATGCTTCTTTGGCCCGAGGAAAAGATTATGAGCGTATTCTGTTCTGATTAACTTAGTGTTTTTTTTTCATTTAATTAGATTTTTAAAGATATTTTTTATACAATGACAATTAAATTTTTTTTCTTAATATAACTTTCGTTCTGTACAGTTTTAATAGGGTGTCCCAAAAGTTTCTTTCTCATTACTCTAAGAATGGTTTCATGTGGCTCTGCTTGTGCAAACATGCATGCTTATCTATTAGCCAATTATGCCACTTGGTGTAAAGTCAATAGGCCTTCAACTATCGCAAAACCGGAGCTACACCTCAAAAAAGTTCTTCTGTACATTTGATGGAATTGGAAATACTTAATTTTCCATGAGTTCCTTCCTCAAGGTGAAACAATAAATTCTACGAAATTCTGTCAATCGGATATTTAAAAAAACTGGCCAGAGTGAAAGAGCCTGTCGATGTATGGTTTTTCATCAATGATATACGACAACGCGATACCACACATTGTATTTGTCGCAAGAGAGACGTTGTTACAGTTTGATTGGGATATTTTAGCGCACCCTACATACGCTGCAGATCTCTCTCCGCCCCATTATTACTTATTTCTGTCCTTAAAAATTCTCTTCGCGATAAGCGCTTTAAATCTACCAGTAAAATAAAAGCGCATCTCAAGGTTTATTTATTGTCCAAGATGCAACCATTTTGGAAATTAAGCATAATGAGATTTCCTGACAGATGGAAGAAGGTAATACAGCAAGAACAATATAAAAAAATTATTAATAATACAAAATAAATACAAGTAAATATTGTTTATTCATTTCATATAATAAATAGGAAAGAAATTTATGGGACACTCTAATATAATATTATAGTTCTTAATCATAAAAATAAGGTAGAGAGTTAGCTCTTGTCTTGAACGACACGCAGGGGGAAATATACAAAACTTAACAGTTTCAGTTTCTCAATAGAAATAAGCCAGAACGCGATTCCCTCTGAAAAATTATATTCGATGTAAATAACATCTTCATGAAATTGGAAAAATCCGAGTTTGCCGAATAGTTGAAGAATCTCATTTAATATGTATGAGAGGTGCCATAAAAGAAGTCGAATAACCGGAGACAAGATGAATCGTTGGCTTGATGACAAGATCCAATCGCTTACCTTCGACTATCACCATGACAAGCATCGATCAGGCGGCTCTCATCTTTAGCGAACGTTTCTGGTTAGCAATTTTTGTCTTGCTCCTTGAAAGGAAGAGCTGTCAAGAATTGCTACAAGAGCTAAGAAGAGATACGGAAGAATGTCAGAAGTCGCTCTTTGAGATAGGCTTTTCCGAATATTTTAACCGTATTAATATTTTTTAATACATATTTAATAAATATCTTTTATCACAAAAGGACTTTTTCTAAAATATTTCTTATTAAAATATCTTCACATTCCAAATTTAAATGATTTTTCAATAGTAAACATAACTTAGAAAACTTTTAAAACAAAAGGATAGAATCTCTTACAAAAAGACTTATTTTTTTCCCCATTTCGAATCCAAAAGTTACTGTTATCTGCCTCTAAGTCTCGCCTAAAGCGCTGGATGTTTCTGTGTTCGAAACTCGATTCTATAGAAAAATTATTTAAGTGTTAATGTGCGATTTCGATCCGTCCAGAAGTTGGACATCTGTCCGTCTGCTCTTCCGCATGTAAATACAAAAATCAATTAAGTCAACATAATTCGGTAAGTATCTTGCGACTACAACCGTAGTTTCATGTTAAATTTTAGAGTCAAAAAGCTGGTTAAAAAGGCGTCCAGAGTGCATATTAGTGATAAATTCATGCCAAATATCTGTATTTCTTAACTATATTTCACCATGCCATGTAAGGAGCTAGCGGTCACAATCTTATGAGAATCAGAAATAAGAACTTTACAGAGAAATATGCAAGAAAGATTCAGAGAGATCCCATCCCACTCTCTCTTTATTCATGCTTTATCAATGCTTTATAGAATGTAAAATATTAATATAAAAGAATTTTTCATTTTATCATTTTCGAATAAATAACTATACCAAAAGTACAATGAAACGAGTTATTTATTTTCCACCATTTTTTTTTCTGTGATCATGCTTTGCCAGTGGACAGAAATTATTATCTGATATATTTTATTGTTATATAGTTTCTAAAGCAATTATCTAACGCAATAATTAACTTTCTAGTCATTTTAGTTTAATCGCTTTAATCGCTTAATCTATTTTTAACTTTTGCGGTCTGAAAAGTAGTTAAATGCATAACTTTACACTTAATACAAGAAATTGTTTATTGTTCCAAAAATAAATTAATATACAAATGTTTTAAATGGAATTTTCCCAAAAATTAATTTACGTCTTTTTACCATTATGTAGGCATTTTTAACAATCAAACTTGAAAAATAAATAAATCTTCAGAATGATACACCATTTTGAGTGGTGCCTGGTTGGAGTCATCACTGTGTTAAAGGTTAAAAAGACTCTTTTAATTGCTATAATAGCTACCCGTTATACTTACCTTAGTTTAATTTTGAGAAATAACGATATCAAATATTCCAATTAGAAATCTCTAAATATAGTTTGCTCTAAATTTGATTTAAATACGAAAAACAATCTAAACATATTAGATTTCTTACTTTTTTCATGATTGTTCTAAAATATCCTTTATAGAATTTTCTTCAATTTCTAAACAAAATATCTTACGGAATTCCATTGGATTCCACAGGATTATTATCCAATACATAATGTGTTCGTTTACATGTAATGTCACTTTGCAAACTTTGATTTATTTTCTAGAATTATCCGTACAAATTTCTTTGTTATGAAACATAAAAACCGAATACATTTTTCTCAGGAAATCAAGCACAATGTTACATATTACACATTAAAAAACATTGTTAAAGCAAAAATACATAGGATATTTAAAGAATAAGTTGCATCCACAGAAAAAAAAATGCTCAGTTTTGCAAAAATGATTTGTCAGTCTATATTTTATGAGTTTATATATATTATTTGAGTTTATATATATTATTTGAGTATATATATATATTATGAGTTTATATATATTATTTGATATCTTAGCTGATGAAACTTCTTAAAATTCCGAAGCTTAATTTTAATTACATTAATCTCATAATTATTGGTTTTGAATTATGCATAAGTATAACTTATGCCACTAATTTCACCCTCTTGCTAATCAACTTTTTAAAATGTTAACTAACTTTTTTAACATGTTATGCAAAATCATGATAGTGGGATTCTTTTAGAAACTTTGATTCAAACAAATCATACGTTTCAACAAAAACTGATTCAAACAAATCATTCGTTTCAACAGAAATTGATTCAAACAAATAATTGATTCAACCAGAATTGATTCAAACAAACATAGAATTAGATATCTTTTCACAATATGAATAAACATACCTTATAATACGACTGCGTAACACAATGTTATATATTCTAACTGTGAAGATTAAATTAAATGCAATAAAATTTAATTTAAAAGCAAGCATCCGCAGGATAAAATTTTAAAACTCAGTTACAAAGAATAAGTGACTTTCTACAGAACTAATCATAAATGGAACTTTAAGCCAACCATTTAATTTGGTTCTATTAATTTTCAAAAAGCATATAGTTTATAAAATAATAACGAGTTAAAAATTTTGTTAATTCAGCAGACAGACATTTCATTTCTTTAAAAGCACTATCAAACTTTTTGTTGCTGGAATAGTATGAAAAATGTGATATCTTTATTTCTTCAATAAATTTTATATCTGTCTCCAAGCTATTCTATCATACTAAACGTTACTATCTCTTTCTTGGGACCTCAGTAGAGCTATGCGAATCTTCGTCGCAATAAAATATGCAGTTAAAATCTCAGTCTAGGTTATTCCAATAAGTATTCTTTAGCAGAGACAGAGCATCAGTTCTGATTCTTGTTATAAATGAAGAATTTCGAAAAAAAATAATTAAGTGGAGAATTTAACAACCAAAAACCAAATAATAAGGGTATTTTGTTCCCTCATTTAAACGTAATATTGTCCTATTTTTTTAAATATATAGCATTGTTGGAAATCCTCTTAAATAGCAACTGATGAAGAAAACTCGTCGAGTTCTTAAACTTTTTTGCTGGAAATTCAAATAACTCATAAAGTCTTTCACAAATGCGAGTAAATTACTATTTTATATGAATGCAGATTCTTCGGATCTTTTAATGACACCCCCAAAATTTAATCAAGGAAGAAGAATGTAGTAATTTTTCCCGTTTTCAAACTTGTATTGCTAACCCATTTCGAACATTACTTTGACCGCAAATTACGTTCCGCAAAATGCTTAAGTTTTATTTTGTCCCTAAGTACTTTTAAATAGATAGTTTCGTTAAACATTTTCGTTTTAAACAGTATTATTAAATAAAGAAATCGGATAATGGTTACGTAGCATTTCTGTAGTCTTAAATAAATTTTTGTTCGCTTCTTAAATGTTTTTGGATAGATTTTCCTTATAAAGTTCAATTGATATGTTCTGAAAGATAAGTATATAGGACCAAGTATTAATAAATTAATAAGATTTGTTTACAAATGAGAAATCTTACAAAGCAGTGAAATTTTTTTCTCAAAGTAAATTCAGAAATTTGAGGAAAAAAGCGTTTTAAAGGAAAGTAAATTGGCAATAACTCGTCAAATTACTCGATGCCACACCATTTTTGTATCTACTAGGGAAGAGTGAATTGGTTAATTTATACATCAAATTCCCACCTTTATATCTGAGGTGAGGGAAATAGACCCCATAGGGTCTATAAGAGTGTCTATCGAACAACTGTTGAGACATAATCTATGAACTAGATGCTGAATAATAAAGATAGTAATTGAACTAGTAACCACTTTAGAAAATATTAATTCGCCACACAAAAATCAAAATTTACAGGCCCACAACTGAATAAAACTTTGCCAGAAGATCGTATATTATAGATTTCTCCAATTTTTCACATTTAACCAGAATTCTGTTGACTCTTCAATTCTGAATTTCTTTTAAATAAATAAAATACCACAATCTACTTGTTGGAAGAATAAAACCAGTTACAGTTTTACATCAATAACATAACATGACTCCCACCTTTCAAAATAGAGAAAAATCAAGTAACGAAAGTTTTTAAATACACTCTAATCAATGTACTTAAAAGCAGAAGATATTTAAATGTAAATCATTATATACATTTAGAGTTAAATTTATTATTGTAAATTTTATGGAAACTTAAAATTAGTTTTTTTTTCAAATTTCAAGAACCAGTCATTAAGTTTGAATCAAAGTTTTATGAAATTAATCGATTTACTGATAATGAAGATATGAAGACTTAAATAGAATACAGTCAAATATGATGCACAACTATAAAATTTCCAACAATCTAGCAATGCAGAACGTAAAATAATTTAATAATATAATTGAAAAGAAACAAATCAACTCAAATTAAGCTTAAAAAAACTTTGGGGTAAGAATAACTGGAAAGAGTTCATACTCGAGAAAAAATGTTAAAGATGTTCATAAAATGTCATTTATCTTTCACATCTTCGCTGCTATGTAAATTTTATGTTTATAAAAAAAGTTCTAAAATCAAAAAAAAGATATAAAGTTTTATGTTTACTTTAAAGAAGAACGAAACAACTGCATTTCTTTACGTTGTATTCTTATAACATTCAGCAATTGGCTTCTCTCAGTTTTACTGCTATTTAAATGAACGGATATAAGCAAAACAATGTTATTTATATTTGAATGTATTTTTGATTTGTATAATTTCAACCTTCATGACAACATACAAATATATACATCTTTAAAAATTTTATTGTCAAAAATTTTTATGGTCTGATTTATTGCAACGTAAGAATTAGCATACGAATTTATACGAAGACGAATATACGAATTGTACAGGCGCTTAAAATAAACTAAAGCATAAGTATAGAATGTATTAAAATACTAACTTAAATACAAAATTAGAAATTATATCCTTAAATAATTTGATGCCTTCGTTTTCTGTTAAAATAAGATGTTTTTAGTATCAATACTAATTTCCATTTTCTTTTTTCATATTTCCAAGAATTAATTTTTCAGTTTCAAAGGAATAAAACGATATTACTTAGGTGAGAATTTTACAATCGCTTGATTGAAATTATGGGAAAATTCTTGATTTAATTTCGAATTAATATTTTTTGGAAAAATTACATATGCCAGTGACATTTAACTATTCAGTTTTTGTGAAGTGTTGATGCAATTCCAATCTACACTTTTGGAGAAAGCAATAAATATTTTCCAGAAAAAGGCAAACATTTAAAATGATAAAAATGATGCAGGCTTTAACAAATAAAATTTAACATTTTACTAAGGAGATACTCATTACGTAGACATTGTTTTTAATTTCTTGTTTTAGATTAATTCACTTTCAGTTATAATATGGGCATAATTGGAAGTCTTGAAATATTTCTCTTCAACAGAAGAATATAGTCTACGAAGTGATTATAAATTATTTGAAATAAATTAAGATTAAATTGGTTTTTGGTTCTATAATTAAGAAATTCTTTTACGTTTTAGTGAAAAAAATATAAAATGAGAGATATGTATTTTTTTCCTTAAAAAAGCAAGAATTTACCCTTTTTTTCTAAACAGAAATTAGAAACGACTATTTAAAGATGTAATATGTTCACTGCAATTCCTTCATTTTGTATAAAAAATCATTATTTGTCTGAATGATTAATAATTTTTTATTTTTTCGTGAATGCCGAATTCTAAGTCTGAAAGTTCCCCTCTCCACACATCATCCTTGAAACAATATATTAGGTTTTCTAGATTTAGGGAGGAAAAAAAAAGAATTCAGCTTCACCGAAAGAATTTAAAAATCCTACTAAGCCAATTACTAAAATTATTCTCATGTTGAACAGAGATTTGTTTCTCCGTAAATTGAGTTAGAATTAAATATTTAGTGATGAAAGTAAGGAAATTTCACAGAGAATGCAGTTATCTTAACATCCGTTTTAAAACAAGGTTAGGGCTATTTTGGGATGTGCCTCGTAACTTTGAACCACACTCAGACGACGAGGATGACCCGTGAGCTGGTAAGCCCCTCCTCTTCAAACTTCCACATTACTTCAATGGGAAGACGTTTGGCCCAGATGGATTTAGCATGCACCAGACTCGCTTACACGAGGATTATTTTGTGGGGTCTCGCGCCTGAAGCCTTCCGGTTCCGAAGTCTAGACCTTACCTCCAGGCCACCGTACCTGAGTTAACACTCCAAACGTCCTACCACACCAGTGGGTGGACATTTGGCCATGACGGATTTAACATGCACCAAACCCGCTTACATGTGAAGGGGCATCAGTGGAATCGGGTCTTGAACCTAAAACCTGAAGGCACCAAAGTCGAGATCTTACCACCGGTCACTGCGTCTTCTCAGTGAATGTAGAATTTTCAATATATGTCATTGATTTCTGTACCGTTGTTTGAAATTCTTTTTTTTATTATAAATTTATATTTAAGTATCCAGTTTTATTACCATCCCAGTTGACTTAAATTTATTCCTTATGACTTTTTATTTATAGATTCAATTCTTTTCACTGGATTTAAGGAAAAAATTATACACCATTTATCCCTTTGGTTAAAAATAACCACAATATGATTGATTGAATATGGACCGATTCGGAAGAGATGTGTATACATTTTTTAAAAATCTATATTGTTATTATGGGTTGTTTTCCTTTTAAATTCAGATGAATGACATTTCTTCCTCGGTATTGAAGGAATTAGCAGCAATCCTTTTATGGGCTTTTCTCACAAGAAATTTTATAATTATGCATCTGAGTTTAAATAATTCTTCGTGACTCAAGTTTAATTCAAAGGTGAAAAAAATGTAACGCTATTTTGAATCCAATACGATCTGAATTAAAGCAAACGTTACTTCAGATTATTAATTTCATTAATTCTTCCCAGATTAATTCAAGAATTTCCCAAAAAAGTCCTTATTGCAAAGAATAACACGAAATCTTACTTATGTGCATGCCATAATTGTATATTAAATTTAGATACTCAAGTACTTCATACAAAAATATTCTATGCAACGTACTAGCCTCTTCACTTTCCATTTCTCTTTGAATAAGATTTTATTTTTAGTATCTTATGAAAAGATTTTCCATCACATTTTGTAAGGAGGTACAAGGTTTTATTTTTTACTTGTTATTTTCTGAATAAAATGAGCTCGAAGAAAAATTTATCTCCATGAAAAGTAAAGTTACATCTATTCAAACTGATCGACAGATTCTTTTTTTTCCCTTAAAATATTGGAATCTTGGGTAAACTTGAGTTTCTAAACTCAAACCGTAGTATATTTTAAATTCAGCGCGGGAAGACAGGAGGATAAGAGGAAAATTATGTAATTTTTGTCAAAGATTTTGTTTTTCATCAAGTACCAAATTTGTTCAGACGAAAAACCATTACATTATCGATATATGGAGTGAAAGATTTCCCTTCCTTGAATTCTAAAAAAAATTATAAGCTTAAAAATTCCTTGGCAATAAAATTTTAAAAAGAAAAGCTTTTCAGTAGCATTTTCTTCCTTTAATTCCTCTTTATAGGTATATAAGCAAGCATGAGTAAATTTAATTATATATGTTTTCTTGTGAATCATCGTTCATATAGAATGCATTTTCCAAAACCAATAGTTACTTGATAAACTTGATTATCTATTCATATTTCAAAATTTGTTAAAAAAGTATAGAACCAACTAAATTCACCCAAACATAATTTAATGCATAATTGCGAATATATTTATTGCCCATAATGGATTAATGCATTTTCTTACCCACTGCATCCCAAACATTTGGCATTATAACGATCAAATTTGTTATAAAACAATTGTCATGTTGAATATGTTTATATCAATGACTTTTGTATCCTTGAGTCTTGATATAATCGGTTTAACTATAATTCAAATTTTATAGTTAATTATCCCCCCCCCTCCAGTTTATAAATGTCATGAACGTGTTTGCAAGGATAATTAATAAAGAAAAAGGAAATAGTTTTTTTCCACAATATTTAAATAATTAGTAAAGAAACCATAACCAATGATGGGAGGAATTTTACAGTAAAAAGAAATTGCTGATACAATACTTTATTGATGAAACAGGTGAGATCAGGACACTGAAAATATAATTATGTTGATAATGAAAATTATTATTTGTGAATTTCATACTGCATTTCTTTATGTATAATTTTTATCACTCGAACATTAACATTTTCAAAGCTATTGACGAGATATCTAGTCTTTTAAATACTTCCAATTATAGGTTTTGTGTGGTCTAAAATTTGTCTCTTATGACAGTTTACTTGAACTTTGTAATGTATATCTATGAACCTATCTAAACTGCCATAGGAGACAATTTTTGGCCCACAAAAACCTGTAATCTGAAAGACACCTCGTCAGTTGCACTGAAATTGTTAATGGGATATTCCATAACCCATTTACTGTCATTCGCGCTCAAAAGTTTTAACATGGCACTTTGGATTTTAATTTTTTGTTAATTTTTTCCATGGTTCATCTTCCCGTGCCTTGAGCAATCAATATATCAAATTTAGATTTATTAGTTTTTGCTGCAGATGCAGTAAAGCAAGAAAGGTTATTTTATATCCATTGTGTACGTCTGGAATATTGATGAAGCGACGCTTAATTTCTTTCCTGTACAAATCTGTACACATAAAAAGTATTTCAAGTGAAACGAAAAAATTGAAAAGTGAAAAAAAACCAAAAAAAAAAAAAAAAAAAGAACAAACAAAGGTTTAAGAATTGTATATCAAGGTGTTTTTAATCATTGTTACTCCGTTTATTTTATTTCAAACTATAATAATTTTATTCAAACTTTAACACTTCGTTTAACTGATTATTATATTTTAAAAAAAGTAAAATTACTTGAAATTTTGGCTACTTTTATTTATATTAAAATTTAAGGAATGGGAGGCTGTTTTATTAAATTTTTCGAGTAATACATAAAAAAACGTTCCTAAAATTTTACCAATACTTTAATGTAATATTGCCACCGCTTCAAGAATTTCATGAGATTATATTCTTCCAATAATATATAAATTTTGATCTGTGCCCGAAATTCAAGCAAATTTCTGTTCTTTATTATTTCTTCTCCATTTATTAATGTTTTCCATTTTGTTTTATGGTATCAGTTACTTTTCTGAGTATTGGGATGGTACCCCATTAGACAAGAAGGTATTTTTAGAATAGCTCTTTGCTTGCCTAATATTTGCGAAACACAAACAGAAAAAATTTCCAATATGAATTTTGCTCCATTAGGGAAAATTTTTGTTTTTGAGTTATTTTAAAGAAGCCAAGGCTTTTATTCAACGGAATCATCAATATATTTTTGGGAACAATTTTTTGTCATTTATCAAACAAATTTCACAGAATTCAGTATGAGATTTCTAATTGAATTCAATTAGCTCTTACTTGAAAATTTTGGGTACTAATGCTAGTAAAATAATACTTTTTACTATTAATATCCTGTAATGTAATAAGAGGCGAATCATCTTCAGTTTTAGAAAGATAAATGCCCCTAATTTACTTTTTAATATGAATTAATAAAATTCCTTGAAATACTCGGTTTTATAACAATATAAAGTTCTTATAATAAGAATAAATAATTTTGCTCCTGGAATACGAGTTTAAAATAGTATATTCAATTATATAAGCTATTTTATGATGTTCATTTGGATATTAATGCTGTTCCGACTTTTCTCTTTTAAAAGATTTTAAATGAATTTTTAATAATGACATTGTTAAAATATGTTCTTTGTTCTTGAATTATTTGAAAAATATCCAGTTTTTTATGGCATATTAGATTAAATTTTAGTCCTATTAATTTGATATGAACGCTCTGAAGAATGCTTTTAAGAAATTATATATTTTCTCTTAAAACTAGACTATTATATTTGTGCCAGTACTCTCAAGATGAAACTTTAATGAATACAATTAACTTTTCAAGTTCTGTTTAGCCTCGTGGCAAGATCTCGTATTGGGAATTCCAAGTTCGAATCTGTTTCTGTGTGTAGATTTATTTAGTACGAGTTAAATCAGAAGTTAAGAATCAAATATCTTTCAACTTCTGTGGAGCGGAAGTTTGGACTGATGCGAGTTTAGTTTAGATACATTAATGTCCCATTTTAAAGCAACACTAGCGAAATTTTTGGAAGGATTTCGTAATTTTAACCACCGTCGGATGACCAGGGCGACACCCGATATGATACCCCCTCTTAAAATTCCCCCACCAAACCAGAGGGAGGATATTTGGTCCGACATATATAATGCGTATCTGACCTTATACACTACAGTTGTTCAGTGGAATCTGGTTTCGAATCTGAAACCTTCTGGCTCCGAATTCTGAAACCGATGCGGGAGGAGGAAAGCTAAGGAATGGCGTTTGACATCTGAATTCACTGCAATTTGGGAAAATGCGCAAGAGGAAGACGAAGACTTTTAAAGTTATGTATTACACTTCATGTTATTACTATTGCAAAACTGGCAATATTTGAAACTACTTCTGCATGAAGAGGCAGCTTCTGCATAAAGAGTGATGCAATCAATTTAAGGTTATACAAGAACAAACTTTTAAACCAATAAAAGAAATCAGGATTTTTATTAGATTTGCGCATTCAGTTCACAGAGGAAATATTTGCATTTTGCATTTATACTTTATGATCTATCTGACGCTATATATGACATTGTTAGTTAGAATTTTTTTTCTCGCTTTCAGAAGGCATGCTTCGCTGAACGAAAAGATGTCATGGGTTAAGTTTTTATATTATTACATAGGTTAAGTCATGGGCTAAGTTTCTTGTGTTATTACAGGAGCTAAGAAGTGCGATAAGTTTGTTATGTTACTAAGTTCCTTTTATTCCGAATTGTAATGAAGTACTCGAGTAATAATGATTATATTGTCCAAAAATTAAAAAAAAATTTGCAAACCTTATGTTCAAAATTTTATATATGGACAATATTTCGAACCGTTAATGTTTAGTCAAATATGGAGGATTCCCATTTTATCTTGATAAGTAAGCCTTCAAAATGTAAAAATATTAAACGCATCTTTTTAATGTTCCTTCTGGCTTTTAATTTTTTATATCTTTTACACGCCATCTTTTTAATTGTGTAATGATCTTCTATTGATACATAAAATTGTTTAACTTGTCATTTGTATTATTAATCTGTTGAGGTTCGAGAAATAAGGAGAAATAATTCTAAACCTGCGAGTTTAGGGAATCCTTTAATACTTAGGAAGCTCAAAAATATAGTAATAAGTTTCTTATAATTTCTAAAATTAATGTGACAATTTTTACTGTTACATGGCTTTTATAAAAATCATTATCTAAAAATGTCAAAACGATGTACATTCAGAATGTCCAGACGGTACTTTGGATCCCAAGGATAGGGAGGGGATTAAAATTTGAACCTTTCACTCTGAAAAGCAATAAGATGCATAATTTTATGCATGCATGTAAGGATCTTTTAAAGTTCATTAAAAGATGAGGAACATAATTATTGATTTAATTCCTAAAAATTAATTTGCGCCTTTTTGATAAGATATGGTATTTATAATAATTACTATCCTAGAAAAATGGAAAAAATAATGCATCATTCAAAATAACGAGGCGAAACAATTTAATAATTTGATTTTCGAATGCAAAAGTTAATCCAGTTTTGAATTAGAGGAATATATATAATAGTAGTATAATAAGCTGGTCTCGCATTATCTCAAAGAATTTACAATGCAGAAGTTATTTAATCTTGTTTAGTAATTTAATTATTGAGTGCAATAGCACATAGATATTAGCGTATGCGCGTATGTGGGTAAAAAAAGTAATATAAAGTCGTTTGATCAAGGTTTATGTAAATTGTGAGTTAATCAGTCATTCAATGAAAAAATCAAATCTCGCATTTCCTAAAAACTGATATATTTTCTGGAAATAGCTAATAAGCAATAATTTTTCAGTAAATTAGCTAAAAGATTTTAAATAGTTATATACAAAAGCTTTAAGTAATCAAAAACATTTAATAATATTTAGAAAATAATGCTTAATATTTCCAGATTAAACAGTAAAATATCAAGAAAGATTTAACTTTTAACAAATTAAAAAATAACACTGCTCGGAAATTTAATTTACACTACCGAAAGGTAATAGTGACATTGATAAATAAAGTTAATCAAGAACTTTGTCTATCTTGGGATTATTAGTTTTTTTAATTTCCCCGAGATAATGTAGAGGGTTGCTTGTTAACGTTTTCCTTTACATAATTTTAAACACTCTAATTCGCATTACCTTCAGCGATTTTATTCATCAGCAACATGATACCATCTGCTTAGTATTTTAATGAAATTTACTGACATTTAAATTCTACTTTGAAATTATCTGTTTTTAACTAATGAAGTTATACTCACCAGGGTTGAGTGAATCGAATATTAACTCAAGTTATCAGAAACAAAATATCTTCGTTTTAAGAGCAACTTATGATCTCAAACGCTACAGAGCGGTACAGTTGATTCGACCTTTGTTTTGGAAAAAAAGTATGTAGGTGTTGCCAACGCTTGCTTTGGAAATTCACTTCTCCCATATTTCAAAAAAATATTAAAAATTGCCGAACTGCCTCGTGTAGCTAATATCTCGGCCATATTTTAAATTTGTACTATATTTCTTTATTACTTTTTCATTAAATTATTCGCTACAAAAACAACTCGGATATCTTAAAATTTAATTTAATAATACCGCATCTGCAAAAATATCTTATTTTTTTAAAAAAAATTCTTTTTTATGGAAAGTTTCAAGTTTTGTTTAATTAGACTAACGTCCCGTTTTCTCAAAGCAATATTAGGACTGTTTTGGGACGGATTTCGTAATTTTGAGCCGCGATCAGATGACGAAGACTACACCTGAGCTGTATCCCCCCTCTCCAAATTTCTACTCCACACCAAAAACCTAAGGACATTTGGCCCCCACAGATTTAACATGAACCGCACTCACTTACACGGCAACTGTTTTGCAGAATCGGTCTCAAACATTAAACCTTTCAATTTCGAAGCCGAGGCCACCACGACCTGGACAGTTTTAAGATCAGCCAATTTAGAAGAATGCGAATGTCATGGTTATTATTGCTGTTGCGAATAATAAGAAGTAATTCATTTAGAAATATGTTCATTATAGTCGTAGACATAGTTTCAGACTACAGCCACAAAAATATTCACTGAAAATGTGAAAATACTTTAACGTTCAAAATTAAAAAAATTTTTAGATATTAAGAATGCACCCTTAATAATTATCTTCTATTTTGCTTTGCGGTTTAATTTTAGTATTTAGTAAGCATTCAAGGATTAGCATTATAGTCTCAATTAATTCTTTCTATAAAAAATCTATTTATGGAACATAATTAATCACCCAGATGTTTCCAAACCATATTCATATTTAAAAACATAAGCAAACAAACAACAAACCCCCTACAGCTTTTAAGAAACCAACCTCGGACTCAATAGCAATTTTAGAAAGAGAAAAGAATCATGAATTTTGAATTAAAAATAAACTGAGACATATTACTTCTGTGCTAAGTTTCTTCTCCTATTTCAAAAAATACGAAAACTCACATTGCAATCGCTGCTGTCTAATTCTAACTTAGTTCTTTTCTCTAGAGAAATTTTTTTTTCATTGTTATGCATACTTTAACAACAAAGAGGTATTTTCATTTAAAAAAATCCCTACAGTTTACTTAACAATGAGAAATAGGATTTTTTTAAAGAAAGCTTATTATAAACACATTTATTTTTTGAAGCTGTTTAGTTAAAAAAATATTAGATTATTGCCAGTGGTGAATGTTGTATACACTAGCCAAAGGGTAGACGCAGAATTAGCCATTCAAAAGAAATGTCTGAAATCTTTTCATTAAGATCCTGTACAAAGAATCAAGTGTATCTTTTTCTGTACTGAACTAAAATGAAAAAGAACATTCAATCTTCAGTTTTCCTTGATGAGTGCGTACTAGACCACAATGTTCTTAAAAAAAGAATACATAAAAAATTAGATTCTATGGCTTTAAAAGGTCAAGTATTTGTTGAGCATACTGAAAAAAAAAAAACGTTGACACTGAAAAAATATAAAAAAAATCCTGAAGTTAATTTCATTAAAATTTTTCTATTCCTTGGGGCACAAGAAGAATATTTTTTAACAATCAAAGTAAGGAAAAGACCCCTCACAGCATTAAAGAATTCATTCCTATTTGAAAGGAAAATTTATGGCAGTCCATAATAGGGGATTCTTTGAGACTTCGAAGAAAAGAGTGTAAAATGAAATGCTTAAAAAACTAAAACTTGAATTTTTGCTATCAGTTTTAATGAAATAATAATCATAGGGGCGGGTAAAAAATGAATAGCTAGTTTCAACTTACTTTAAGACGATAAAAAATAATAACAATGGATAAAAATCCTTATTTATAATATATAATATAAAACATATTATATAAAATTCTTGTAATATATATTTTATAGTATATCATAAGGGATGCTATATATATATATATATATATATATATATATATATATATATATATATTTGGTGTCTGCGATGTATTGATAAAACTAATCATTTTACAAAAGAAATTCAATTATTATTGCAAACATGGTATGAAAATGAGTATTTATTATCAAGAAAACATGACAATAATTATAAAAGCAGAGATTTGAGTATTTTGGAATATTTGCTTTGTCGACTACTTGGATGAGGATTGAGGACTGAGTGTTTCTAACTTTTTTCAGGTGAAGCATAGATGTGAACTAGGTTTCCTTAAGATTCCGTATTAGAAATTATGCGTCGAACTTCATCTTTTACCTAAAATCTTTTTACGCAAGCAAAATCTGATCATAATAATCATTAAAAAATATTTCTATTCCGTTGAAATATCAGACAGCCCCCATGTCTATATTAGATTAATGAATTAAATGTTCAAATCTAAGTTAGCTATGTTTGTCACAAAGGTAATTTATTTTTTATGCATTCCAGTCTTCTCAAAGTATCATAATTAAAACTATTTTTCGCATCTCTTAATTCTTAACATTAAGGCCAAGAATATTATGAATTTAATAAAAAAATATGAGATTTTTTTAATTAAAACCTTTTGGCTTCCTTCAAAAAGAGAGGGAGAGATAGAATGTTTCATCATGACATGTTTTTTTTTTTCAGTTTCATGTAGCATAAAATTCTCCATCTATTTATTAAATGAGAACATTTATTTTCCGCTTAAGAACAAATCAACTCACATAATGCTGGAACACAAAAACTCACAAAATGCTTTCTGCTTTCCGCTTTCCATTCCCTAAAACTAAGTGTATTATGTACAGCATTAAATTTCTTTACACATTCATTTATGAAAGAAAAAAAAATATTCATAATTTTTTTTTTCTTTCAAAAAGTTAAAAAACGACTTTTCTTAACTAAGCTAAATTTTTATACTCTTTCGAAATTGTTCCTGCTATATTTTCAGAATAAAAAATTCCGACGGTATTCGACACACAAAAATAATTTTTCACAATAAATGTTTTTTTTCTTTGCAAGTTTGAAGATTTGAAAGTTGTTTTACACTGGAAGTCAACAAGATCATAAGATATGAAGAACAAAAAAGTCGTTAAATTTTCTTCAGTCAAACATTTTGGCATCAATTGTAGCGACTTTCTATCTTCCCAATTGAATTTCTCTTTATTATCACGAGGGATACGGCTTCTTCTTGCATATAGCCGACCACCCCACCACCACTGAAGATAGCAATATCGACAGAATTTGTTGGCTAATGCTTTCTTCAAATTAGTTTTATTTATTATTCACAGTAATATCAATCCATGAAAAGCAGGCTTGTATTTATAATAAAAGTTTTCAAGATCAGAGAAAGTTTTATTCTTATCGTTTCTTTTTTCAATTGTTTCACTAGATTAATATTTCTTAAACGGACTTCCGGTCAGCGTCATAGCTTAGGGGTAGAGCGTCTCCGTCTTGATTAGAGCATGCTTGTTCTTCTTCTGTGTTCTATCCATGAGGTGTGTAAATGTTTTCAATAATAAAAAAAATTGTTTTAAAATGAAAAAAAAATCAGAACAAAGAAATGTTAACAAAGCAATTAAAATTATTGAAAGCAAATAGAATTAAATAGTAATAGTAAATATAAAACAAAATAATGAATAATTACTTCGATTAGCGAATTATTTTTATGGCCACTGCTAGAAGAAATTTGCAGTACCTTCGAAATTTGAACCAGTATTAACTATCCGAAAATTGATTTATTCCATTTTAATTAGAAGAAAAAGTCATTAATAAATTTTTCGTTTGTGAATTTAGTTGACTGAATTTGAGATGATTTTTAGTCTGAATATAAACATTTTTATTTTTATTTAAAAATGGCTTATCTTAATATTAATGCATAGAAGGGTTTTTTATTACATTGGGAATCTAGGCAGAATTCGCAAGACTATTATTTTTATGACCTTGGTTTCCAGCTAGTGATTAATCTCTATTTTTAATTTAATGTGTTTTCCCTGAGTTGTTTTTTGATTCTCAATTAAGAATAATTCAATCTGTTTAAAGATTTAATTAAAGTTAATTTTTATTACTGGAGACTGGTTTCAAGTTTTGAAATTATTTACTATTCAAACTTAATGTTTTTAATGATGCTATCGAACTCAATCATTTCAATAATAACAGAAAATCGTATTAAAAACAAAAAACAAAAAATAGAACAAAGAAATGTTCACAAGTCTTCATTAAAATTCTTAAAAGCAAACAGAATTAAATAGTCCAAGTAAACATACAAAAATAAAGAATAATTACTTCAATCAGCGAATTGTTTTTATTATTGTTGGAAAATTTTGCAGCAGATTCGAAATTCGAGCCATTGTTAATTATCTGAAAATTTATTTATTGCATTATAATTAAAAGAAAAGTCATAAATAAATTCATCCTTTATGAATTCAGCTAACCAAATTTGAGATGGTTTTCAGACCGAATATTAACATTTTTATTTACGTTGGATAAGGGCTTATCTTAATGTAAATGCGTAGAAAGTTTTTAATTGCATTGGGAATCTAGGCATAATTTTCAAGAATTTATTATTTTTGTGTCCTTTGTTTTCAGTTCACGATTAATATATATTTCTAATTTAAAATACCCCCCCCCCCGAGTTATTTGATTCTCTATAAACAATAATTCAGTCAGTTTAAAGATTTAGTAAATTTCATTTTTGTGACTGGGAGACTGGTTTTCAGTTTTGACAGTTATTTACTATTCAATCTAGACTTTTTAAAATAATGTGACCGAAATAAATTATTTCAATTATAACAAAAAAATTGTATTATAAAGAAAAAAAATTAAAATGAGGAAATATTCAGAAGACTTTATTAAAATTCTTGAAAGCAAATAGAATTAAATTGACTAAGTAAACATAAAACAAAATAATGATTAATTACTTCTATGCAAAAATTATTTTTATCACGTTACTAAAAAAAATTGCAAAAATTTCCAAATCGAAATTTGGGCCATTTTTAAATATCCAAAAATTGATTAAAAGGAAAAGTTATTAATAAATTTATCATTTGTTAAAACTAACCGAATTTGAGATGATTTTCATTGTGATGTATTTTCTATTTAAAAATGGATTTTCTCAATGTAAATGCATAGAATTTCATAAGATTTTATTATTTTTATGGCCTTTGTTTCCAATTCATGATTAATGTTTATTTTTAATTTAATATACTCCCCTTGGATTATTTTTGATTCTCTGATAAGAATTTTTCTTTCAGTTTAAAGATTCAGATATGCAGTTTTTTTGTTACCTAGAAATATGTAGTCGCAATAAAAGGAATTATTTTTATAATTGAATAATTTTCTCAGAGGATCATACTAAAATATTAAAAAATGTAACCTTTTGAAAATTAATAGAGGGATTACTTAACATAAACGAATTTCTTATTATCTTTTGGATAAACAGCGTTCTGCTTATCTAATTTAAGTAAAAACATCAAGGATATTTAAATTTTGTAATATCTAAAGTAGCTTTACACTTTTTGAAACACCCTACAAATCTGTGGCGTTTTTATCCTTTTGAAGCTTTTATTAGAGTTTCCCGGATTTCTCCTATTTTTTGATAGTTTTTTCTAATGTTAAAAATTTCAGGTCGCTTCTGGTACCTCAGCATTTCAATAAAATAATAAAAAAAGAATACAAGAATCAGTTAATTACTGATACGGAAAGAAGATTTTTAAGCAATGAGTTTGAATTAAATTTCGAAAAAAGTAGTTGTTATATCCTTCTTGAGCTGTACAACTTAGATTTCTTCGTGAATTTTCCAAATAAGCTCTTAAAAATTATATTTAGAATTATGTGAGAAAGCCTATTTGTAACAAAAATTAACTCATATACGTTATTAATACTACCTTGAAACCGCTTTGGATTTAAAGCAATTTAAGTTACCATAAAAATATTTATGAAAATGTTTGATATTTCATTTAGTATATGTAATATATATACGATTATTTATATGAAAAATTTCAACATTCCTTATTTTTGAAGAATTTTTAACAATTTTCACATCATTCAGTTACAGATTTTAACAATTTTTCAGTGTGAAACCACAATTCTTCTTCTTCAAACAATTAATTAAAAAAAACTTTGCCATATTTGGCAATTTTACAACTCCATTGCGAGTATGAGAAAATTTGCATTGGTATTTCGAAAAATGCAACATTTTTTGAATGTTAAAATTTAGAACACTTGTTTGATAAATGACACTTTTAAAACAAAAATACATACATTAGTGCTCATTTTGCCTTCCCCTAAAGATACCCAAGCACATCTCATATTATATTTGACAATGTTTAAATTGTTTAAACAAAAATGGCCCATTTTAATTTCCCGTTTTTGGGTGCCCAAGTACCTTATATTATAATTATTACATTTTCACGTTAATGAAATTGCAGATTGCTGAAGATGTTACATTTCCAATTATAAAAGAAATCCCTTATCGTGCTCAATCTGGAATTTGCTCGAACTTTTAACAAGAGAATGTGGCAATTATAGATAAAAATCCTTTTATTTCAAGAAACCATGAAGGAAAAGAGTTTTACGGTTTTGATAAATCAATATAATCAAAGACAGAAACGGAGTTGTGAAAGGTTCCATTCATGAATGATGAGCACTTCAATAACTCGATTTAAAGAACAAGAAAATAAAATGAACTGTCAACATTTCTAAATTTCTCCCTACGAGATATTTGCTCAAAATCTTTCTTTGTAGTTCCAAAGAACATAGCTTAACTAAAGCACTTGAAGTAATGACATTTCAGACACTAAGTTTTTTGGACAAATTATATCACTTCCATTTATTACTTCAAACGAATATATCTTGTCATTTAGTGATAACATATTTTTATCTCTGACTTTTATTTAATTTTCAGTTTTAAAATCCGACACGTCAAATTCATTGCTATGAATCAAATTCCCTTAATGGGAAAATTTTTGCTTTAAAAGTGAGATTATATGTCATTATATTCTATTAATTTAGCTTATCTGATATCAATTTCTAATAGTATGGACTTACTTATTAATTACTTATGAGTTTTGGAAAAATTATTGCACATAGTAAATCTTTATTTTTGAAATCAATTTTTTATAACACCATTAACCGTTTGGCTGGGTAATGGCTTTGGATGCCATGCTTGAAATTTTCAAAGAGTTTTCAAAGAAATTGAACTGATACTGTATGTTACAAGATAATAATAAGATGCAGTAAAATATATAATAGTAAAATAAATACTTTCTAAACTGTGGAAAATGAAGGATGCAACAGAAAATGGATTAAACGTCAACCCGCGGAAATCGCGGGATGCGCAGCTAGGAGGGTTACCACTCTTATTTTTGACTCGAGGTGATTCAAAATTCACCGAAAAAATTTTAACGGCAGTAAAACTCATGGTAAAAATATCATATAGGTATATACGAGAAGTAACACACTTGAACCTTCAATAGGATGAGGAGAAGATATTAATGGGTAAAACCTAATTCTTTCTGGTTTACTTTATCCTCGGATAATACATCTGCAGGTTCAATTTCATAACAACTATGTGAAATTTTTATTTCTGTTATTTTTGCTTCTCAACTGTGGAATATGAATACGTGAACATTTCCAAAAATGATCGGAATTTTGTGAGCATTTGAGGCAAAGGCAGAACTTCTAGCAATGAAGTTGTATAACAAGAATGTCGTAAACAGTGGGTTTGAAGAAATTGCACAAAAAGAATTCTAACCTTATAAGTTCGAACTCACCCAAATCAACTACAAAACTAGCGAAAAGAGTTCTCCAGCCACACTTTCTTGTATAAATTTGCTTTGTTATATACAATGTATTTTTGCTCTTTGTTTTAAATTATTTCAACTTTTGAAAACTTTTATCTCTGACTAATTAATTAAACATTTTGAGATAGTTTTTGGTAGTAAAAAAAACGAGTATAGAATAAAAATAGAAATTTACAACCTTTTTGTAATTCGATTTCTTTTCTATGAATTAAATGATGAATTTGTATGCACCAAATAGTAAACCCAAATCATCTATTGAGTGCAAATCCTTTATATATATCAGGTCGAAATTAATAAGACCAAATTTGTTAGAAATGGTCAGGATAATCTAAAAACACCTCATCACCACCTCCACCTCCACTTGAAAAGCTGAAATTCGTTATATAATTCTCTGGGCGTTGTTCTCTTTTACACAGTATTAAACAACTTGCTAGGCTATTTGGGATTAATTCATTTAAAAGTTCATAAAAAATTTTCATCCCAATTTTTTAAGTATTTTTGAGAAAATTAAAAGATAAATTCACATTTTCAAGACTACACATCAAATTTGCATTTTAAATACAATGATTTCCCTAAAACGTTTATGACTTATTAAACTACATAAAAATCTACTTAATTTTGATGAAGGTATGGTATTTTAATTAAAGGTCTGATGATCTACTTAATAATGCGATGTTTGATAAATTTGATGAACGTCGATCACTTAACGGGTTAAATATACAAAACTCTAATTACAGTAATTTTCTAAACTCGCTTATGGATCTTTCATTAGATTGTTAAATATTTACAGCATCTAATGTTATAAAATTATTTTGCTTCAAACTGCAGCAGGCATCAATCGTTCCTACAATGTTGCTGTACGAACATTATCTGTCAGTTACCAGTCACAGGTTAGATAATTATTAAAAATAAACAAGTGCATTAATATCTAATTTAAGGTACGTTATTCATTTTCTGACATTGCATTCAAATATATATGAATTTTGGTCTGAGCTATATCAGAAACTAATTGTCCATAAGAAGTATGTATAAATAAATTTATTCCTAAGGATTTGAGTGATGATTTTTTTTCTCAGGAATATTAACATTACTTTCACAGGAAGCATCAAAAGCATATTGATTGAAATGGAACTGCTTAAATATCTTTAGGAATTTCAAACTCGTTTGTTAATTAGAACTTCAATGAAGTATTCCTGACAAACGTAAGCAAAATGAAATAGACATTTCAAATCAGAATAGAGATTTATGAGATCAAGAGTTGGATCTCAATAATTAATTTTACCTAATAATTTTTTCAATACTTCTTCATGAGCACAACAGCACCTTTCGGACCTTGGCTGCCTCAACCAAGCAAACTTTCCAGTGCTTTCTATACCCCGTAACTCCTTCACAGTTCTTTATCCACAGAGAACTCAGGTTTCTTTCCGAATCATGAAGCCATTTAGAATAAACTTCAGTGAAGTATTCCTGACAAACATAAGCAAAATGAAATAGACATTTTGAATTAGAATAGGAATTTATGAGATGAAGAGTTAGATTTCAATATTTAATTTTACCCAATAATTTATTCAATACTTCTGCTTCATGAGCTCAACAGCCCCTTGCAGACCTTGACTGTCTCAACCACGCGCACTTTCCAGTGCTTTTTATCCTTCGCAACTTTCTTACAGTTCTTTATCCTCAGAGCACTCAGGTTTTTTTCCACACCCTCCAACCATCTAGTTGGAGGTCTTCCTCTGTCCAGGGATCCCATAGGATTTTCAAACTTGAATATTTTGAGGGCGCTGTTTTCAGGTCTTCTCTTAATATATCTGAACCATCTTAACCTATTTCTCCGAATAAACATTGCTATATGTGGTTGCCTATACAGTTTGTTTGTTTGAAAATTAAATCTAGTGCGCCAACATTCTCTCTTCAGTAAAGGGACAAAGATAGCTCTAAGGATCTATCTATCGAACATGTTCAGAGTCCAAGTTTCACTAGTATAAATAAGAACAGGTATAATAAAAGTCTTACACATTCTTTGTTCAGTTTTTCGACTGATGAAGTTGGATCTTCATTCTTTTTCAAGATTTTTGAAGATTTTTTTCCATACATCCAGTCTAATTTCAACTCTCAAAATTAAGAGATGGTTGATAAATGTAAACAATTACTATTTTTTTAATAAAAACTGTAACAATAACTAATACTATTATTTTTATTTTTTCACTTGACTTACGTTTATTAAATATCACTTACAACTGTTTTATACAAAAGCGTAGAAGCAAACAAAGAATTTACTCTAATTCCTGATTTCTTTCATTTTATACTAACACTTTTCACAATCTGGTTAATATATTACGAGTTAGAAAATACTTAGTAGTACTTACGTAAAGTAATTTTGAACAGTATTGCGTGCAATTGAAAAAAAATTCGATTTTTATTGCTTCGGGTTTTGAAATAAGTTTTGAGAATTCTACAGAGTTTTTGAAGTGATGAAGTGTTAAGTAACCTTATAATAAAATAAATGATAACGGTTTGCTTGCTCTTCTTAAATCCCCTTTTCAAAGAAGTAAACATTTGATTTTTTGGGAATTTCCAAGGATTCTTTTTATTTTTTAATTTTTCTAAGTAAAACTTTGATTTTCTGAAGAAAATACTATGATGCAACTTATTTCCAAGGATATTCGTTTCAAGGATTAGATCGAAGTAGTTTTCCCCCGAAAAAGGTAATTTCTATGTTTTAGTTGAACGAGTTAGTTAAAATTCAAATGAAAACTATAGTTGAATATTATAGACAAGATAAACTTTTTTCAATAAATTCTACATTTCTAAACAGCAGTTTTATGGTCCAAAAACCATATAAGTACAAAGTTAAAATGAATTTTTTTTTTAATATATTGCTAAAGAAGCAGATAATTTTCAGATTTTCTTGATACTGCTTAGCTATAAATTTGATTATCTTAAAATTTTAACATCAATTTATCTTTAGTGATAATGCTCATTTTTATTTCATATGTATTTTTATTCAAAAATTGAAATTCCTATAAAACTTATTGTTTATATTTTCTGTATATGTATTTTCAAAATAATATTATAAATAAAACAATGGTAATAAGTTATAAGTTATTTATTAATTAGTTATTTAATGGTAATAAGTTATTTATTAACCTGTTCCTTTGCGTAAAATATGTTAAAAACATTGTTTAGGCGAATTAAGTTCTTGTAAAAGCACAACTTGTATCTGGGATATAACACCAAGATGTTTTCATCTATGTAGTTCACTGTTTAATTTATCTTGGTATGAGTTATTTTCTAGTCTATTTATTTTTCGTTGCCTGCGTTGAAAACGAATTCATTAAAAACATTTATCTTTATATCATTTAATTTTAATATTAGCTCAGAGAGTGAAAGGCTTAGGATAAAAATAAACACCAAGATAAAAATAAGTTATACACAGCAAATTAGTAAAAATTTTAAGCTAAAATAAATACAAAGAATAAAATAAATCAATAAATAAATTATGAATCCGACCTGAAGACTTTCTTAAGGGTCATCCTCAGGAAGGGATTCAAACAAGGATTTTTTTCTGTGAGGAGTCAAACTTTCGTCCAACAATATTGATCCCTCTTTATCCGAAAATCCTCTGAAATTGAGGCCCTAGAGATAAACCAGTTTTCACAGAAATAAAACAATACATTATAACTCTCCGATAACACTTTGTGTTTTAAAATTCATACATTTGGTTAGAAAGAAAAAGAGAGTTTGTGAAAATAAAAGAAATCCAAATAATAATTACAAAGAACGAATGTGACAAAGAAGAGCTCGTGAATTATATTTTATGTCGTATAACAAAACAATTCATCAACAAATATCTTATACCTAAGAATCATACAATACAACAGACGATATCTTATAACCTAATCTTGGTCTTAAAGTTAGTGATAAAGATGAAAACTCGATTTTTTGTAAAATTATGATTTATTTTATGCATATATCTTAATGAAGGAATTTGAATTTTGCTTTGTAAATCTTTTTTTAGAAGTTACACTGATTTTTATGTTTACATTTAATTTCTTTTAATGCTATTAAATCTTTAAATACTATTTTCTTAAATTCTAATTTTTAGTAGAATTTTTTTACTAGAAACTTTACGAATAAAAACCTAATCAATTTTTTAACTGTGATTTATCGACATGATCTGCATTTCTTAGAGTACAAATAATATATTAATTTAGAAATATTTTATAGTTGTTTTAATGTTTCCGAATGTGAAATAATTGAAAATTTCATCTTATTTATCAGTCAAACTCCAATATTAAAAAAATTAATAGAAATACAACTTATTTTTTCTTAGTTCAAGAACTAGAAAAATTTCTGAAGCTATCAGCAAAATTTTAAACGAATCATTCGATAAAAATCTAAGCTAGAAGATTTTTTATCTCTTTTTTTTAATCAACCCTTTCTTTTTTTCTTGTATAAAAAGCCTTTATCATTAAACGGAAATATTTTGATTTCATAGATGCTTTTGCTCAATTCTTTTTATTCAAAATTTAAAAACAAAATTAACTTTTTTAGAGAATTTTTCAGCTATTGTTCATCACGAACGTGGCTCCAAAATCTTTGATTTCTTATTTAATAATTACCATTAAGCTAGGAAATCCTCTAATAAATTATCTTCAAAATTTCAATTAATTTACAGAAAGTACTGAGACTTCTTCCACTTTTACAATAAATTTATGAGTTAATTTTTAATCGTATGGCTAAAGTGCTTTTCAAACGGAAAATAGTTTATAATTTTTTTAACCTTTGAAAGTTGTTGTCTTCTCGGAAGAAGCATTCTGAGAAATGGCTTTTGTAAAAATTTCTTGATAATTCTGTTTGAGTCTTATTTTGAAAACCAAGCTCAAAGGAGAGAAAAAGTACTATCTTTCGAAGAATGTTTATCGAAGGAGATTAAAACAACTAAACAATAAGCTTTTCTTTGAGATTGGAAATGAGTGGAAATTTAATAAGAGCCGGCACGCACCTTAATGGCGAATGGGAAATATTTCACAGAAAATTTTAATCAATTACTTCAAGGAATTGCACTTGTCACAAAAGCTTGTATATGTATTGAAAATTTTTTACTAAATGAATAAATATCTTTCCAAGAGCATAAAAACTCCTGTCAGAATTACTTTTGTTTGCATTTAACACCATATATGCTTTCAATAAGTCTTCTTTAAATTTAAAAGCTTATGACTCGAATCTTGTCTCCAATACACAAATTTCTATTGCCGCTTTTAAAAATAATTAATGTTTGTGTAAATTTTCCCTTTAAGACTGATAAATAAAAAGACGAATTCAATAATTTTATTATTTGTTAAATGTTTAGGTAGATATTAGCTACAATATAAGAATAGCAATAAATAACCCTAGTATAAAAAGAAAAGGGAATCCATTCTAATCTTTAACCAATAATTAATTGTAAGTGATTAATATGCATTTTCAATTAGAAAAAAAACTTCATATTAAGCAAATAGTTATGATTTATAGTATTTGTTAAGCAATAAATGTATTTCTGAAAAAATTAAGAAATTTATATTTATTTACAGTTTTTTCTTTCTATTTATTGTATTTAACAAAAGAATCATGATATTCTAACATAATAAAAAAGGCTCTGTTTCATATCTAAAAGTTGCATTTTAAAGCATAAATTTTCTATTTATTGTATTTAACTAAAGAATCATGACATTCTAACATAATAAAAAAAGACTCTGTTTCACGTCTAAAAGTGACAGAATTAATTTTTTGGTAATTTTCTCGCCTTCTCGAAAAGTACTTAAAGGATCATATCAAATAAAATGTATTTTAAGATTTTTTCTTTCGATTGCACGACATAATGATGATTAGTATGCTTCAAAGTGTTTTTTAATACCTATCTACTTAGAAAGAGATGTATCTATTTGTACATTTGTTGTATATAAATAATTTTTAAATACAGATAAGCAGAACTGGCATTGCTTTACGTACAGCAGAGTCCGTATAAATGAAAGGCATATTTTCATATTTAAATGATATATGTTATGCTACTAATGAAACGGTTAATTTTGTTCAATTTCTTTAATTAATAACTGAGATGAAATTTTTGAAAGTATTAATAAAAACTTCTAATTCAAGTGATTTCTCGTTAAGATAAAAATAATGGATTTAATTCTTTTTTGTGAGTTTCCCTTTAAGGCATTTTTAAGGATTTACAGAGATTTTCTGTACGTTTAAGCATGAATAGTTATTAGTTCTTTTATTCTTACTCAGCATTATTTAACCAAAAAATATATTCGCATGTCTTTTCAAGTATTTCTGATAATTTTGGAGAAAATTATCAAGTATTATATAAATAAAGGAATATTGTATTAAGAAGATTTCAAGATATTCGAAAATATATTATTCGGAGATTTATTTTTATTCAAACTATATCGAAATTAATATTTTTTTACCATTTTCAAATGAAACTTATTTTAAATTCACAGTGGTGCTTGGTTAAATGTTTTAAAGGAAACTTATATTTGTGTATTAAATGTGAAATGCTTAAGTAATTATTCAACAAATTTTATAATTTTTTAATAATTAATTTTGCAATTTAATATTTTTAACGAATTTTTGAAATTTTTTAGCAAAATACTAGTAATAGATCATTTTTTTTCTCTTTGGCATTCTCACTTCGGAAAGCATTTTATAAAGAAGAGACCAACATAAATTATGTATAGGCTAGCATAAATGCAGCCGAAATGAACGACATTCCTTTTGTGAATAATTAAATGGAGAATTTAGGAAATATTTTCCATAAATTCTTCGAATTGATTTAAACCACTTCTCTAAATATTTTCAATGGCATTATTGCTTAGTTGAATTACCTTCGGATGACATCTTATTAAATTTAGGATGAATTTAATTCTTGATCGCTAACTTTAAGACTTCTGAAAAGAAAGCACGGAGTGTGATAGTTTGATTTCTGTGTAAATGCATTTTTTACTTCATTTTAAAAGACATGGATTGAAATTTTGAAATGCTGAGACATTCTATTAGAAGCTTTAAAACATATAAATCGTTTTTTAGTATTAAATACATTTCTTTATCATAATAACGAGCTTATTATTTAAACCTGAAATTTCATTTTTATGAAAATCGTATTACAACATATTTATATTATATTCACATAGCTAAATTTTTCTTCAACGACGGAATCCAAATAGTTGAAGTAAAGTTTGCCAACAATAGATGGCCAGACTTTGATATATGAGATAGATTGTAAAGTTCTATAGATCTAAATCTTAACTGAGAAATTCCATCTGAAATATTGTGGTGGGGTTGTGAAAAACGGCTAGCTGCAAAAGAGTGGGGCATCATCATTTTGGTTTAAATGATCTCCCACGTATACTAATCAGGAAATATCTGTGGACTATGGGTACGTAGAGTATTCGTATTGTCATCACAGACACGCATTAATATGGTCCCCTCTTACCCATCAAAAATATACTTTTATTCTTAATATACTATTTGTATGATCTTAGTAAATCACTCTTTGCATAAATTAATTTGAATGAATCTTAAAATATCACACTTTATTCATTTCCAACAGTAAATACTACTAACAGTTACGTGTATAAAATATATCTTAAAGATACATTTTCCAACACATCTCGGCAATGGGAGAGTTATTGTTGCCTAAAGGCTATATTTCAGGATTGGTCATTATTTCGACATTTTACACAAAGTGTATGAACACACACACACACACGCACACACACACGCACGCACACACACGCACGCACACACACGCACACACACACACACATTTAATCTGGAATAGCAGGCTAATGTTTTGCGAACTCTTCTACTATTGTAGCTCAAAACTATGTTGTCATCCTGAATTAATGTTCTTGTAGCTTTATAATAGGATATAAATAAAATCTTGCTGTATTCTCAGGCGAAGTAATGTTTACATTAAATGAAAAGTTATTAAGACGGTACCTAATTCAAGATTGGATGTTTTATCTGTACATCTTGAATGCAAATATGGGAGATATTATTCACTCATCTTCAGCATCATATGAAAGCTTATTAATCAGAGAGTGTCTGTATAATTAATTCATTGCTTGTTACAAACTTATATAATGTATCGGTTGTCTTTGGTGTGTTTTTCGAATAAAACAATGCAATCATGCTTTCAATTCACTTTTTCTAGGGTGTGGAAAATTTGGGTTCGAATACTTATTCTACTGGAAGTAGTAATTTAGTTACATTATATTCCGCTTTGAAGAAACATTAAAACTAACTTGGGGGAGATCAAAAACATTATTACTGGAAAATCTGGCCGGTGGGTGTACGGTGAAATCCATTATGAAAACCAACAAATTCGATACGAATTACAACGCTTTATGCCACTGATAGTAAAGCACATCAGAAACTTTATATAAAAACAAATCTTTCGAAAGTCAATTCGAAAGCATATGCAACAAGCCGTTGCTAAACATAGCTGTTTTTATTCTACCCGAATTAGAGTATCGAATGTTAAAAAGAACCATGGATATCGAATCGCAACTGTAATTTTGGAAAAATATTTCATATTCGGGAAAAATATAAGAATATTTTGTCAATACCATTTTCATCATCAAATTAATTATGAAATCGCCAAATAATAACCAAGTCTGTCACCATGACTGGGAGTCATTGACCTAGTATCCATTCAGCATCTCTTAGAACATTTCTTCCTAATTATGAGAATAATTTAGTATGGAATCAGTATTACAGAATTATAATTTTATCATTCATGTTTAGGGGCGAAGTTGCTAAAGTAACTGTCAATAAAATGGACCAACCAATTTTCCAAGTCTTACAATTCAGGTAAGATATTTTCTTATTTTCATCATAACTTCAGTGTGAACTAATATGAATTGCGCAGTTTGTATTGAATATGCATGAATTCGTGATGTTGAAGTAAACAAAAAAAAATGTATTTTTCTAGATGTTGTGTTTGTGAATGTTGTGTTTTAAACTTTATCAGGAATTTTGATTCAGCCTGTGCTTTTTAAAAATGTTGATATGCAATTAAATAGAAATCAGCTAAGTTTTCAATATTTTTTGTATCATAATTTCTATGTAAATTAATATGAATTGCGCAGTTTGTATTTAAGATGCATGAAAACTTGATGTTGAAATAAACAAAATATGTAATTTTCTAAATGTTGTGTTTACGAATGCTGTCTTTTAAATGCTATGTGTATAACTAATTCAGCTTATTTTTGTTAAAACTGTTAAAATGTAATTGAGTAGAATTTATTCACTTTTCTAATATATAAATCATAATTTCACCGTGAATCAATATCTGGATGCATGAAATTGTCATGATGAAAATTAAAACTGCATCGTTCTAAATATTGCTACTCTGAATGTTGTATTTAAATGTTACTGGGAATGTTCCGTTAGCATGCATTTACTTAAGTTTTTTTAATGAGAATTCTTTCATTGGTAAGTATCTTTGTTACAAATTTTATCATTATATTTCTTTAAAACTATTCTACAAATGTAATTAAAAGTTTAAGATAAATTCAGTTTAATTATGATCACAATAATTTTAACAAATGGACATTTTAATTTTATTTTATAGCTAATATGATAGAGAATATTAGTGAACTCTAAACTTTTTAACTATCAATTGAATTCACAAATATTTCATTTAGACCATTACTTCAGTATTTTTTCCTGTTTAAAAGCTGCTAGTACTACATATGAATAAAAAAAAGACTTGAATTCAATTTTCAACTCGGCATCATTATTACCCTTGGATATTCTTGTTGAAAGAGTGTCTGCCTATTCAGATTTGTGATCATTTTTCAGAAAAATTTTAAATCTTGAAACACTAATTTAGGCTAATTTCTTTTAAATACTCCTTCAGGTTTGCAGTCATCTTCTCTTGGGCTAAACTGATCCCATGCCCGCATTCAGGTGCAAGTATTAAGCGATTAAGCATATTCTCTTTTAATTCATACACACGTATATAGGATCTCGTTCTACACCACTCAACAGCTTCATAAATTAAAAAACAGTACTACTTATGAATTGATTCTAATTCAATATAATTCATGAAATTCTATGTGCGTTTAATCAAATGCTTAGAATCCTTGAAAAAATATTTTTTAATTGAAAAAGATTACTGAGAGATCGATAATTCTCGATGAAAATGTGTTAGTACTATATGTTAGGAAAACCACTTTGAATAGAGTATAGTTTTAAATATTTGGTAACTTAGCAGAAATAAGTTTTTTCAAGTAATATTTGAAGAAATTTTAAATTTCTTTCATGAGTATTTCATACAATTAAAAAGCAATTATATTCTTACGATTCTCCTGTTTTTGTAAAGGAATAACTGTTTTTCATTCTTATAAAAGTATAAATACTTCTATATCTCAAGTACAGGGTGAATTGCCGGCTTCCTGGCATAGGGGTAGCGCATTTTCCAGGTGATTTAGGCATCCCGGGTTTGAGCCCTGATTTGGGCATGGCTGTTCTTCTTCTGTGTTCTGTCTCTGAGCTATATGAATATGTCACGTTGTGAAAGAAAGGTGTGAAAGAGAATATGTCCCTGAAGTAGCCAGATCGTACTCTTGGCTCTATTTGACATTACTCAAAAAACAAGAAACCCTGAATAGGCTTAAATAGCCAATAGATAATTGTCAGAGGGCTTGTAAAGTGCCACAGGTCACAGAAGGGTGAATTAGAGGTCTTACTATGAGCTATATGACCGGTGATCATAATCGTTATCATCATCTCTCTACAAGGTTATACAAATAGTTGAAGTTGATTATACCTAGTTAGTTGATTATACCTTGAAGAAAGATGCTGATAACGATGGAAGAGCGGGTTAAGTTTATTCTGTTGTCTGAGACCACCGTTCATATAGCGCATATTTCCAATACAATGCACAGAAATCAAATATCCCATGACATTACATTATGGAAAAAATACAGGTTTTATCACCTACTCAAGCATGGTTTTTCTTCATCTGTGAGGTGTGTGAATGTCCCTCTATAAAAAGTTGTTGTGCAAGCAAATGTGACTCGTAAGTATATAAATTCTTGACCTTAAATGGAGCTATCGAAACAAGATTTTATGCTCTCCCGGTTTAAAACCGCTGACTTCGTGAAGCGGCTTATCTATTATAAGTGCAGCAAGAAACAAAAAACAAATCAAATGATAAAAGTGCAAAATACATATGAAGGGATTGATCAAGCTTTAACTTATCAGTGAAAACGTCTATACATTATCACGTTATCCCGAAATCTCCATCGTCATAAGTTGTAGTAACATGACTAAATTTGACTTTTGTTCTGGATATTTTACATAAATATGCGTAATATTGGGATGAATAATTTCGAAAGTTCTTTATGCATCTAAACAAAAGAAAAGTCTCAAATGCAATCCACTAACCTGTCAAATTTCTTTTTCCGCTTCTGTAATAGATACTTCAAAGTATTTTATAGGCAAATATACTGAAAATGGCCATCAAAAATCATTCAGATCTATTCAAATGTCTCTAATTAACATCGAAAACCAGAAGTGAATATTTTCATTTTGTAGTACAAGCAGAAAACATTTGCCAGTACAGAAAAAAAGAACTGGATGAGCTACTGTTTATGCGAGGGGTGATCCAAAAAAAGTTCACAAAGCAAGGGGAAAATGCTTTATCAAAAATAGACACAAACTGTAATCGGTAATTAAGAAACATATATGGCGGTAACTTCTCTACATAGTCATCAAACCTGTAAAGACGCTTATCCCGATACCAAACCAATTTGTTTAACCTGTCTTGGTAATAATCAGGCCCTTGACTATTCAGCCACCTCTAGGCCCTTTTCGAAGTTCACTGTCTATTAACCTTGTTTTGGATTAGTGTTACTTCAATGCCTGAAAAGGAAATAGCCACTGGGAACCAAATAAAGGCTGTATAAGGGTTGGCTTCAGACCTCCCTCCTAAACGATTTTATATTGCATTTTCCACTTTTCTCTCAGCCCACTTCAAAAGAATGACACCATTTTGTCACATGTTTTGCTCTCTTCAACGGTTATCTGAGATTGGCCCATTGAGACTCATTCTTGGCCCACAGAAATCGTATCATGGTTCGCATCACTGAGTGAGATCACTTTCCTAGACATCTTGTCATTACTGTCGCTGTTTCCGGTCTCGGTACTAACACTATCTGCTTGAACCACCTGGCTAAGACAACTAGCATATCTTTTCCCACTCTGGGTAACAATATTCCCATTTACAGTCTTTACTTTCCTAACACTGCTGATTGTAAACTTTTTTGGATCATCGGTCGTAGAATATGGTAAAATAATGTCATATAAATTATCGATGTTCAAAGATGTAAGAAACATTGCAGTTCATATTCCGAGATATGTGTTCTATTCATATTAAATGATTTTTTAAAATAACATGCATCAGAAAATAACATAAAAGATAAATAATATTTTTATCTCCGTAAAAAATAAAATATTTTAAAATGCCAAAAAAAGGGAAAAGTAGTATCTATAAAGTACTTTCTTGCTTCTGGCAACTTAAGATAAAAAATTATCTAAAGTATTTTTATAGTTATGCACATTGATCGAAAAATGGAGTTCTTGAAGCAAGAAAACGATTTATTAGAGAAAATTGCGTTATTTTTTATTGTGCTTAACACACAACGTACTTTTCAAAGGAAGTTATTTTTATATTATATTTCATACTGAAGCGCACATATGTGTGTTTGAAGTTAAGTAGAAAATTCTGTTCTGCCGAAATGTTTTATCTCTTAAGATAAGTGAAAAAGGTCTGTGCTAATATATATACAAAATGTGTTCAAATGAAAAGATATGAAACGACAGTTTGATTGTAAATGAAGCCTCTATTCAAGCGGGAGCACAACAATCCCATTGGTAAACGAGCTAAAGGACTCCTTGTTCCCAGAATTTCTGCAGTCTTGACGAGTTCCAGTCCTTTAAAGCGTCCTTGATTTCACCATTCGAGTTGAAGCGCTTCCCTTTCAGATGTTTTTTCAGCGAACCAAACACGGGCTAAGTGCAGGGCGATATGTCCGGGCTATGGGGGAGATGGTCGAGCTATTCCCACTTAAACTTGACCAGTTTAGCATGTGTGACCTTGGAAACGTGTGGAAGCGCTTTATCATGAAACAGAGTCACACCATCCGTGAGTAGCCCTGGTCTTTTATTCTTGATGAGCCTTTTGTCCTTCGAAGTGTCTCACGGTATACATCGGATTTCATGGTTCTTCCATGCTGGAGGAATTGAACATGCCACGTCAATTGGATGGCTCTCATTATAAGTGCCTATGCTCTCTCCTTCATATGCTCCAATCCAAATCGGAATCACCAATCGTATCCTTAGATGTCTCGCTGTATTCTCCCGTAGCGGCATAGGTAAATATGTTAACAATTACATCGTTACGTTACGACTTTTCGTACCTTTTCATTTAAACACCTAAACTGCCACTTCTTTTAAACAGTCACAATTATTTTTCTAAGAGGAACCAGGTTCTTGAGACCTAAGTATACTTAATGAACGAATAAAATACCTGAAGACTATTCTAATTTTGAAAGCATGTTTGTCGTCTTCTTACCAATACTGGTACTAAATGTGAATGTGTATGTGTATAGGCACTTTACAGACCAGAACTTTTGTATTAGTGCTGTGAAAATCGGCACATATATAATTTGGAGAGAGGAAATGTACATCTTGGAGTGACTTTTTTGAAATTTTAATTAATTAAAAATTATGCAAAGTTTAATGTATTTTAAACCATATTTTCCAAATTTATGACAGCAAACATTATTATTTATTAATTATTTTTTGAAATTATTTTAAGCTTAATTTATGATAGCATACTTTTTTATTGAAATGGAAATCAAATTCGTTTCATTGTTGATGAAACTAATGACTACTAATATTTCATCCTGTTTTCTTTCTACTGTTGATGATCAAGCTATGAAGATTCGGCTACTTTTTCCGTGTGGAGAAGGGTTCGATATAAGACACTTTTATATATTAGAAAAAAAATGTTTATAATTAAGTTTTTACTTCAGAACTAAGCTAAGATGAAGAACTTTTAATAGGCACCCTATTATAAACATTGTAAATGGATATATGACGATATAGAATGGAGAACTAGGGATATGCACTACACAATGAGCGAAACATTATAAGGCTTCTAAAATAGTATGAATTATATGTCTATCAAAATAAAAAAAATTAATATTTTGATGGTGAGGCCATTAACATAAGGTTACGCAAAATATTTAATTGAAACTTCAGAAACCATGGGGCATGACGAAATAACTTGTCCTTAAGGCAATAAGTTAAATATTGCATGCGATTCGCTTCATAAAATTTTTAAAAAATAGATAAATAAATAAAATTGTATTAATAAAATCAAATATTCATGCTAGAGTATTAAAGCACATCAATTAATTTTTTTTAAATTGAAACTTCTTAAATATATATCTCTGGAAGTGTTGCTTCTTTATCAATTGTTCCCTTATGATAAAGCTGTTACTTGCTTTTTGAATAAACTGGTAGTTTTTCTTTAAATTAAAATTTCACGGCTAAGATTCTTGGAGGGTTAATTTCTATCTATTTAAATCTTTGAATTAAAATATACTTAATGTTGGTGACTAACTAATTTTTCGTGAATTTACTGCGAAAATAATTTAAGCTCAGCATTTCAAACATTATTTAGTCTTCGTGACTTTTAACAATTATTTTTAAACTGTCTATCTACACACTAATAGACACGTTAATGGTGCAATTTAGAAGCCTTATACAATTATATTAAATATTTGTACGGTAACTTTAAAAGTAAATTTATCAAATTTCATATAATCCAATAACAGATTTACTGAATTGAATCATGTTGACAAAAATGTCGATGATGATCATCACTGTAGTTTTATATGTGCTACAGATTATACTTCAAGACTTATGCAATATATGAGATTATACAGGGTGTCCCAAAAAGATTGAAACGCGCTTTAATTCTTTAACCGTTAGAGATAAGTAGGTAATGTAATTTGAAAAAATGTTTAAAATAAGATAGGAAAAAAGATTACATTAAGAAAAAAAATCCACCTATGAATTTTAAAAAGTTACACTTTTTAAATTTTTATATAACCCCTCTATGCAAATTTGGTCAATTAGAAAGTTTTTCCTTTCCATCCCAGAAAACCATTAAAAAAAACCGCATCGCTGTATCCTTAAAATTGAGTGAGTTATGCGTAATTGAAAATTGAACGCTGTTTTTAGTGACCATATACCAAAATGGAAATGTAAATTTGCAACAATTTATAAACACATAAATTTTTTTATATTATTTACAAAACACATTTTTGCGTATTTACGGTAGATTCACGATGCAGTTACAGAATTGTCTTTTGTTTTAATCTTATCAGGTACAAGTAATTTTATGCCATGTATTCTAAATTTACATTAGAAATTTTATAAGTTTTCGTTGAAAATCAATAAAAGCCATTTGATAGATTTTTATAGCAAAATTTATGAAAAAGAAAAATACTGTTAAATTAGTCTGGTAGAATTTTAATTCTTTTCAAATTCATCACATTTATGTCAAACCGATATTCTAATAAATTAACTGCCAGACGATTTTTGCCTTTCATTTAACTGGAATTTAGCCGCTTCTAATACGTGTATATTAAAGTTTTTTTTATTTATTTTTAAGTTACATAAAGAAATGTAACTGACTGTAACTGACCTTAAACAAAAGATAATTAATGCATGCAATAATATTAAAGGAGGAGAACTCCAAAATATTTACAGGAGCATTATAAGAAGAGCCCAATTATGTATTGGTGTTGATGGAAAACATTTTGAGAATGCTTTATGATTCGTGTGTTTTTAAATGTATTTTCGTTTTATTTATTATTTTTTTTATGTTACACTTCTTACAATCTTATGCTGTCAAAACTGTTTAACTCCATCAATAAGGACTCTATTTAAATGCCATTTTGGATTTCTTTTACACTTATTATCTTTTTTTGATCGAAGAATTTCTATTATCAATTTGGATATGGTCCCTATTTTCAACGACGAAAAAGTCTTTCAAGTGGTATGGAAAAGTGACATAAGTCAATTTTTTTTCTGTGTTATTATTAAAAAAGTTTTAAAGATACAGTTATGCAGTTTTTTTTAATGGTCTTCTGGGATGGAAAGGAAAAACTTTCTAATTGACCAAATTTGCATAGTGGGGTTGTATAAAAATTTACAAAGTGTAAATTTTTAAAATTCATAGGTGGATTTTTTTTCTTAATGTAATCTTCTCTCCTATCTTATTTTGAACATTTTTTCAAATTACATCACCTACTTATCTCTAACGGTTAAAGAATTAAAGTGCGTTTCAATCTTTTTGGGACACCCTGTATATTCACTTCAGGGCATTATTCTATAAAATGGAGTACCTTTTCACTACCATTCGAAATTTGTCCAGTGACTTGTTTCACCATGTTGTGTTACTTACTAAAAGAATGCCACAAAGAATTATAGTCCTCATTAGTATCTTGTGCTGCTCCTTTATTTCGTACAATTTTGCCAGTTAAAGAGCAAGAAATGGGTCCCTCCTTACAGTATATTTTTCCCTCGTGAAGTACTTGCAAGTTAGAAATCTGTGCTTATATGTGGATTTTCACCATCTTCAGATTCAAATGAAAAAAATTTTTTCTCAGTTTCTGAAGAAAAGTAAACGATTGGCCTCACTCTGAACTGACTCACGTAGTTAGAGATATATTTGTTTGAAGACAGCTCAGAATTTTTATCAGAACAGAATCGAACTCATGCGAACTCTACAATAGTTACAAAATATCTTATAAGTTATATATATATATATATATATATATATATATATATATATATATAA
>JAPMOQ010045994.1:6515154-6544475 GCA_026543055.1 Argiope trifasciata
ATATATATATATATAGTGACAAAAGTCATGGGATGACTGTTAATATCGTGTCGGTCCTCCTTTTGCCCGGCGAAGTGCAACAACTCGACGTGTCATAGAGTCCACAAGTCGTTGGAAGTCCTCTGCAGGAATAATGAGCCATGCTGTCTGTATAGACGTCCATAATTGTGAAAGTGTGGATAGTGCAGGAGTTTGGGCACGAACGGACCTTTCGATGATGTCCCATAAATGCTCGATGGGAAACATATCGGGCGATCTAGGTGGCCAGATCATGTGCTGGAATTGCCCGGAATGTTCTTCAAACCAGTCGCGAACAGTTCTGGCCCGGTGACATGGCGCATTGTCATCCATAAAAATCCCATCGTTGTGTGGGTACGTGATGTCCATGAATGGCTGCAAGTGATCTGCAAGCAGCTGAACATAACCATTTCCAGTCAATGATCGGTTCAGTTGCACCAGAGGACCGATTCCATGCCATGTAAAAACTGCCCACACATTATGCAGCCACCACCAGCTTGAACAGTGCCTTGCTGACAGTTTGGGTCCAAGGCTTCGTGGGGTCTGCGCCCCACTCGAACTCTTCCATCAGCTCGTAACAACTGAAATCGTGACTCATCTGATCACGCCACGGTTTTCCACTGGTTTAGGTACCAGTCGATATGATCACGAGCCCAGGAGAGTCTCTGCAGGCGATGTCGTGCTGTCAGTAAAGGCATTCGATTCGGTCTTCTGTTGTCATAGCCCAAGGATGACAAATTTCGCCGCACAGTCCTATCGGACACGTCCCTCGTACGTCCCACATTGTTGCGAGTTCTAAGCTGCCGAGCTCTTTTCTCGTCTCGGTCAAAGACCGCCGTGTTGGCTAATGGCAGTTGGGGCAAGTTAAATATGTGGTGACTGCAATGTCCTCCATGCCCCCATAACAAACTATACCTTTGGGGGTACTGAATCAGGAATGAGTCGGTCTCTGACTTGAAGATGGATGGATGGATGAATGAGTGCATGAATGAGTTCGAACTCCCCCTAAAAAGGCTTGTGTCGTGTGTATTCGAACAGAGTCGTGCTTTCACCTTAACGGTGCTCGTAAACAACGAAAGGCGCACACTTCTGCCTTCATTTGAAAGATCTCCGCTCATTCGGGCTGGTATGAATAAGTGGCATTAGACCCACTACCAGGAAAGACGAAAGTAAAATAGTGCTGAGGTAACTTAAAATAGAGTTTGGCTTAGTTTCTTTAGTTATATTAAAGTCCCGTTTCTAATATAGCAGCACAATGGCTATTTCAGGACAAACCTTGTAATTTTGAACCTTGGTCAGGTGACGAAGAGGACACCTGAGTAGGAATCCCACTCGAAACTTTTACACCACACGTTTACACCAATGAACTCTCCTGTTTTTCTTGTGTTAAAACAAAAGCATATACAGAAGCAGAAAAGTTAAACCGTATTTTTATTCCTTGATCATCAAGAAGGGATGAAGTACTTGTATCAAAAATGAAAACAATTTCATTTTAAAATTTCAGTGAAAATTTTGCTTCAAAATATACTTATAACATTTTGAACAATTCAGAATTTAAATATAAAAATTACAATAGCTAAATGGGTAAATTAGCAGTATAGTAAAAAAAGATTTTTGAATTTTAAAATGGTATAAAAATAATTTTTTGCACTAATAATACTGTGGTTATCGTGAGAAAATATCAAAATCTCGATTTATTAATAATAAAAATTTCGACAAATAAATGAGATGGTCATTCCTCTCCTCTAAATTATTGGTAGAAATACTTTTTTTCAAAATTAGATAATAATATGTTCTTTTTTATATATTTTAGGAGTTTTCATCAATAGATGCCACGCACATCAATATTTTATTTTTTCTTTCTAGGGAATACGCTGTATGAAGAAATCTGTTTCTTCTGAGCTTGGATAAAATCCAAGATTTACTACTCTCGGCGTTTACCATCAACTTATGCCGAAAATACTTGGAAAATATTCTTCTTGATGATTTCAATTATATATATTGAGTTTTCAAATATACATTCTTAATCATATATTTAAAAAATAAGTATGTAATCTCAATTATTTTTAGTCAAACATTTTTCAATTTCGAAGTATAAGTTTTCAGTTACTTAATAATCTGAAAGGTTTAAACGAACTGAGGGACTTTTAATCCTTTCTGGGGAGAATTATTTAATTTTTGAAATATAGTGAAAATAAGTAATGAATGAGATTGTTTGATGACTTCAACATAGATTTACTGTTAAAAGTTTTTAGACTAATTTAAGTTCAAGATTTCGAAATTCTGGGTCACCGCCAAATTACAGCAATCAATTAATAAGGAATTTTTTAGAGAGAATTTCATAAGCTTTTATGACAGAAGCTATTTCTTATGAAAATTTTTATTTACATTTTAAGAAACTTAAACGATTTAAAAGAATAAAAATATAGAATTTTAGAATAACTATTATAAAAAATAAACGAAATCTAATATAAATAAATTAAGAAAACTAAAAATCATTTCAAAATAATGCAAATATTAACTAAAAATTTAAATTAGCAAATCATTAGGAACAAATAAATATTTATTACATTTAAATAGTTAAATTTGAAATTTAAATTATCAAATACAAAATGAAAGTATCTCTTTATTTCGAATAAAATTCTTGAAATAAGTAATAACACTTAAGACGTGTTGCATACTTCGTACCTTGAGCACATTTTCTTCACGAAACTACAATTTTCATAAGTAGAAATGAGCATGCTACTAAACAGACGGTGTCACCAAAGGAGGACACCTTCGGGATTCCATTTTGATGACTTAGAAATGAATTTCAATTTTAAACAAAATTATTTATCAATATCTCAAGAACATTGAAGGAATACGATCGGTTGATTATTTCAAATTTTTAATCTTTAAAAACTAAAGAGGATTTGTATATTGGAGCGAAAAATCAGATTATTTTAAATATAAACTTCTTAAGAAACCTATATTCCATTATGCTATTATATATATAGCACTGAAAGGAATCAAGATATTCTTCCTGTCATGTTTTAAGTTTGAAAGTGTTATTTCCCCTTTTTTCTTTCTTTCTTTTATTTATTAATTATTTTTATTATTTATTTTTAGGAAATGCTAAAATTGACATTTTATTTTACGATCACTTTCCCGGAAAGGAGTAAAAGCCTAGGCAGTTTATATAGATTTAAGAAGGTGCTTTTAAATTTTTTAGTGTTTTTTTCCTTTAAATTTGTTTTTTTTTTAATTTATATTTAAATAAAAAAATCACGGTATTTTAAATTTATTTTGCAAGAAAAATCATCATTGATTTCGCTTTACTGTACGATGTTACAAGTTGTAACATCATACAACTTGGATGAAGGATGTAGTCATGTATTGTAGGATGTTACAAGCGAAGTGTCTCCTATGAACAGATTGTTTGGGTTACAAAATTATGGTATTTGTTTTTATCCAATTCTTCATCTGCAAATTTATTCAAAGAATTCATCCTATTAAAACATTTTAAATAAATTTATAAGACTATTTTCTTTTTAGAATGCATTCATTCTTTTTTCCAGAGTTAGTTTTTTTCAGATTTAAAAGTCTACATCTTAGATTGAGAACCAATATGTATTTAACTGTAAGTGCACCTGACCTGTTCTCTAATATTTTTTTTTCTTCTGCTTCGTTCAGCAGCAATGTAACCGTACTTGTATAGACTACAGAATGTACTACTAAGGACTTAGGCAATAATTAAAAAAGTACAGGATGGTTGTAATTAAAGCTCCACTTTGAAATGGTCATAAAAAACTACTGAGCCAAATGTTATGAAAATTGATCATAACTTAAAGGACACAAAAACTCCTTTTTCAAATTAAAAAACTCACTACCAGGGGGAATATTATATGAAATATTGTTGAGCGAAATAGGACATAAAGGAAGGAATCGGTTTAAAATGTGTTTTAATAGTTTCTAATACATGTTACAAAGCATGTTCAATGTGGCGTCCACCATTTTCTGAAACGAAGTTAATCGCATTTATGCATTCTCAGCAATAGTTTTAGCATATCAGGAGGGACGTTTCGCAGTTGTAGTTGTATTGCATTTTTCAGTTCATCCAAGTTGTTGAGATTATTACCATAAACATTAACTTTTGAGATAACAAACGTTGAACATGCTTTTCAAATAGATTTTTAGTCGATGTCTTCATGTCTGATTTTGTTTTAAAATATCGCATACAGCTCCATTTATTTTCTGGCGGTAAGTTTTTTAACCTTTTTTTGCTGGAAAAGAAATTTTCATTCCCTCCTTTAAACTATTCCAAGTTTGATAACATTTGGTCCAGTAGCTTTCCTTTTTATGACCATTTCAAATAGAAACTGTAATTACAACCACTCTGTATTTGATATAAAATTATAAAGAGTATATCAATTTACAAAAATATGTTCAAAGAAAAATCAAAGTAATTTCTAAAATAATCAATTTTTTGTTGCTTTAAATTTGGGTAAATTTTGAGCCAAAATTTCAAATCATTTGGCCTTTTTTTCAGTCAATTCATATCCGAAAAATTTATCATGACTTATCAAGTTTAGCATGACTTTCAAGTGTACGTACTGTAATGTACTGAGAGGTTGGTAAGATATTGTTGATTCCCGTTAAACTAGACATAACGACAATCACTAATACTAGATATTACAGGTAACAATTATTTTATAATTCATATTTTTGTGCATGCCTGTAGATCAAAATGGACAAAAGGATGAAAAGTGTTGTTTCTTGAGCGCAATTAACATCCCTGAGCTACTGTTTATGTACATACCTTAATAAATATTTTGAATATTTCCTTTCTAAAGGATCATAACATCACTAATTAACTAATTTTTAACTGAGATTCAAAAAGAGAAAAATATTCCTTTCTCACTATTTTTGTTTCGTTCCCTCGTTTGTAATTTGAACACAGGGTCTGCTTCAGAATAATTGGCTCCCTGGGCGAAATTATTGTGTTTCCGTTCCCCCTCTTGTATCTGTCCTCTAATTGTACATATGCTTAACCCTCAATAGGGTTAAAGTACGCAAGTTGTTTTTCCGCTATGAATTATATTTAAAATATGGTTGAAGGTAAGAATAATCATATTAGATTGAAAATGAGAGACAACGCACTAGCGTTTTATGTCACTTAACTGGATAGAAATTGAATGGAGTGAGGTATAAAAATTTAAAGAAAAATATAAGAAATCAATGAAATTCATGTTGCATTTTAAGGTTTATAACCATTATCGTAGTATTCAGAATTAAAGGCCATATATAAACTAGATTTGCATGGTTCACATATTAGAAAATGTAATACTTCAATAGATTATTTCTGAGTTTATTCAATCATAATGCAGGCTCAATTTCAGATGTATGTACTTTTTTCGATTTCTTATTTGCCGATTTTTTCACGTATTCTGAAAACTCCAGACTATGAGGTACTTTTGTTTCCAATTGAGAGAGTGACTAAAGGTCTTAAGTTACTCATTGTTGACCTTTAAAAGTACTCATCAAATTTAATTTGGAAACTTCTTGGCTAGTGGCTTGACTGAAACTGAAATGGCAAATAGGAACTTTAGAAAAACCCCGTAAATTTAGTTACTGATCTTCTAGCTTTTTTTATACATATAAAGCATTAGACATCAAGAGTACTAGTCATGTATAGAGAAGAAATGGTGCTTCAACGGAGAAGGGCTGATTGTAGAAAAACGCACAAGGATTATCTATAAAATAAGCTACGACTCTGAAAGATTATACTTAGCTTGTGATTTTGCCAATCTGATGTAAGCGGGAATCAAATCACAATGGAGCTTGATTCTTTAGAAATGATAATGAGCCTGTTCTATCTTTTGTTGAAATGCTATATCAAAGAAAAAAGAAAGCTTTCTCTCTTTCCCTCTCCATTTCGGCGTTTTTGATTAGCTTTCTGTTTGCTTTCTTTTCTATGGAATTCCAGATGGCGGCCAAATCACCAGCATGATATTTCAAATATATTATTAATTGTCTAGAAGCGTAATTCTTTAAAATCACTACTTAGATGCGAAGTTTGGAAATAAATTCAAATATTTTCAAAAAAAGTGATCTGATACAGTATAATATACGATAATAATATAAAATAAAAAGAACCGATAATCATAAAAATAAACTCTAATCTCCGAAAAATGCGTGATGCAACAGAAAATGGACTGATTGCCACGCAACTGAAGAGTCAAGATGCAAAGAATTAGCGGTTTGCAGGACGAGTTATTCTTTTTTCGAAATTCATAAATATTATTTTTTACGCTTATAATAAAAAAAGTTTATAATTTATTAATGTGGACAGCCTGTAATAACTAGGTAATTCTTTGAGCTCTGTGAAATGTATCTGGAATAAGTACATTCAAATATTTTTCAGTTTGAGGATCACTTGTAACATCCTACTTTCTGAATATAATTTTTTTTCTGCATGAACTTCTTAACCCTCTTATATTGAAGGGATTGATGTGTCTCAATATATTGTATGTGTTTATATATATTCTATATGTCTATATACATTGCATTATCTATACATGTTGTATTCCTCATATATATTCTATATGTCTTTATATATTCTATATGTCCTCGTATATTCTATATGTCAGTATATATTGTATATGTTCGTAAATATTGTACTGTCCATTATATTGTATACAAATACGAAAGGTTCTATTATTTTCTTGAGGAATGATGATATGCTCTGCAATTTCATCCAAATAGAAGAAAATTTTAGAATATTGAAACGTCAAAACGTTTCTTGAATGTATGTGTTAAAACATATCTAATAACTCTAAAATTCAAATAATGTAGTATTTATCTCAAATTTTCTTATTGTTCTTTTTTTAGTAAGATAAACATGACAGAAAAGTAGAACAAAAAGAGTTGTTAGTAATTTATTTCTTCGTTTTAAATAGTAATTAATATCACATCATTAATTTTTTGGACAACTTTTTGGCACAATACTGTACTTTGACAAAACGTCCATGATATACATGCTTTACATAAAATTTTATACATTTCATTTACTTTGGTATGTATAATAGTATGTACTGTATTCTAGTATGGCATAGTAATAAGAAAAAAATATGAACATACGAGCTTTGGCAAAATATTTAATTCTACAATATATATATATATATATATATATATATATATATATATATATATATATATATATATATATATAAGATATGCAGATTGAAAATATTGATTGTAGGCATAGAAGTATACAGTGATGATAATGTCAATGAGAGCTTGATAACAAATCTTACGAGATTTTTGCCGTGTATGTGAGCTTTGGGATGGTTAATGCCACTTGATCGATTGTCTTCCCCTTATGGGATGGGAAACATTGGAGTTCGTCCAAATATCTCTATATCGTCCATGTATCTGAAGGTAGCTCAAAATCATGTAATTATCTACGTATTGTGTAGCTTCACAATAGGAGCTTACTAAGACAAATCAAAGCACTTCATAAAGTTTGAAATAGAAACATACTTGATTTTTTCATTGTGTATTTTACTAAAGCTAAAAATACTTCATAACATAGGATAATATTCCGTGAAGTAGAGAGAAAGACAATGATTCCTTATACCATTGCCCATTTCATGATCCTACATATCAGTACATTTAATAAGCCGTGTTCCTACGATCCGTGAATCTTCAGACAAGGCAAGCATTCCCTGTTTCCCCTCCCTTGAGGTTTTTTTTGGGGGGTTCTTTGATGCCTGTCCAGTTTACCGACAACTGGCCAGAGATCAAAGCACTCCGGAAAATCACAAGAGAGGGTTTAGGGGGGGAAGGGTACCTCGTCTGCTGGAGGACAGGTCACAGGAAAGCCGCTTTATAGGGAAACCTAAGTAAAAGGAAGACTTCACAATACACTACTAATTCAATCAACACGAAATTATGTTTTTATGATTTGTTTATTTAATTTAAATTTAAAGGGTTTTTTAAATTTAGATTTTTCAGTAAGTCACTGTTCTCTGTAGATTCAATGTTACTGAAGCCTATTACTTCTTTCATATATTTGGATGAGCTATATAAAATTGTGAATTTACTAAAGGAATATAACTGTTCTTTTCGTATAAACTTATGTTTAATCAAGGTAAACAGTCTTACTTATAATTCATAAGTATTTTTAAGTTTCCATCTCTAAATCATATTTTTCATTAATTTTCAATAAGGTAAAGGCCGTTATATAATAAGTTTTGAAATTCCTGATAGTAATTTTTATGTTTCTTTTTCGGTTTGTAAAGGACAAAATAAAATTTTCTTAAATATATGAATATTTTCTTAGATATATGTATGATATATTTCTTAAATATATATATTTTCTTAAAATATGATATATTATTAATTCATTGGGATTCAATAATATTCATAGTCAAAAATATCATAATATTAATATTTTTACGTTCGTCAAACTTATTAAGAAAAGATTTATTAAAAATTCTTGAATCTTTCCCTGTTGATTTCAATAAAATGTTAAACAATTTTACTCTCTTTTCGTTCCCATTGACTGCATATAACCAAAAATTACCCTTTATCTCACTTCAGTATTTATTAAAAATATGTGATTTTAGTAAAAATTTTAAAAAATTAGCAGTATGTCAAGATCATACATTCTTCGATATTTTAACGAAAAAATATTGCAAAAATATTTCGAAATAAATTTTAATCAATGTTGATTGCTTGCTCTTACTTTCGGAACTAGTTAATATATATTTATGAAATATTTTCCAAGTTTTTTTTTTTTTTGTGATTATTTAATTCTGATGAGAACATACATTTGTTATATGATAAATAAAATTAGGTCATTACATTATTCAATAACTTTCATTAAACTGATTGCAAAAATTCTTAAAATAGAAGGTCTTTATTCATATTTAACCTAAATTAACTTTATGGATTAAAAATGTAAATGAAGGTGCATGATATGAAAATTTTTGAACATCTTGTCGATTTATTATGAATGAAATCAAGTATGATCTGGTGCTATGAGGGCAACGTAAAAATTATTCTTCTAAAATTTCAACTTAATCGTTTTCATTTTATTAGTATATTGCTTAAAATTTTTTTTTCGTTTTCTATTTGCTCAATTCTAATAGAAGTAAGAAGAACTAAGAAATGTTTGTATAAGATTCATCGATGGTTTTGGATTCATATTTGACATGGAATTATTTCCTAAATTCTAATTTTTGAAGAATCTCATACGTTCGACGTATTATTTTTTTAAATTATTTTAGTAAGTGCAATATGACTTTATTGTTTTTTATCATAAAAATATTGTCAGAAAAAGTTTTGATTGCATTGTCACAAAGAGAAGGACAAAAATTGGAGATATTATGTCAAGTCTATGGAAAATATTTCCAGGTAAATTTTGTCTCTTTTCGTGTAGAATGTTTTCCAGATTTCATTATGTTAAAGGTGCATGTATACGAATAATTAAAACTGATATATGTCTTATTTGTATGTTGTAATCGTTGTATCTAATGTATTAATGGACATATCGGTTCCAATAATGTAAAATGTGAGCCATTCAATGTCGAATAAACTAACTGTCTGTATACCTTATTCAATCTTGCTCATTGTTCAGAAAGCTCTTTTATAATAATTGCTTTAACATTAATAAGGTTTCATTTCATTATTTTATATTTAGCTTACTATGCTCACTTTGGTAGTCATATTCAATGGAAGAATGTTTCTTTATGTATAATTTGAATCTTAAAACTTTTTTAAGCAAGCTGTTTTCATATTCTATCGAAAATTCATGTTTATAGAATAGTATTTAAAGACCACAATTTGTGTTATTGTGGTCTTCATATATTGTGGTGAATTGTGGTCTTCATATATTGCGGTGAATTGTAGTCTTCATATATTGAGTTGAACTGTGGTCTTCATATTCTATGTTGAATTGTGATCTTTATAAAAGTGCATGCTACATTATAAAAGTGTTTTTAAAGTTATCATTTTTGTAGTGGTGTTCTGTAGTGCAGAACTGTAGCACAGTGTAGAGTAACAGTATAAATTTGTAGTATAGTGTCAAATAGCACAATGTAGCTTAGAGTACAGTAGTATAATGTAGTTTAGCGTACATTGGTACAATGTAGTTTAGCGTACATTGGTACAATGTAGTTTAGCGTACATTGGTACAATGTAGTTTAGCGTACAGTTGCACAATGTAGTTTAGGGTACAGTTGTACAATGTAGTTTAGCGTACAGTTGCACAATGTAGTTTAGCATACAGTTGTACTTGTAGTATAGAATAGACACGTAAATATTTAGTATACAAATATGCTTTATGTAGATGATAGGTAATTCTATGATATAAGTGTATCGAGAAAATCGAACTTACTTATTTTATGTTTTTACAAAGTATTGTTTTATTTTACTGAATCGTGTTTTAAAAATAAACGCTAACTACATGTTCACTGTAATATATGTTTATTTAATGCAACATATGTGAAACCTGCACAGGCCTGAAAACTGCATTCTTTCTTAGGCCAAGGCCAAAAGGTCAACTGGTTTTATAAAACGGAAGAACCGTATCTGATTTATTTTCCATAATTCCTCATACCAATCCACGTTTCTCGTATTAGTTCTTAAAGGACTTATCTATTACTTTATGTTAAAGTCTTATTATAACATAAATCTCGCCCCTTTTTAAATAATATGGTTTACTAAAACTACAATACGGCATATCACATAAGAGTTTTAAAAATACATATAGTTTTATTTTTGAGTTAATTAGAAAGAGTTGTAGATTTAGTTTAACATAACTAGTCGGTTTTATTCAAGTTCTAATCATAGAATTTTTAGAAATAATTTATTGCTATTGACAGCTCTCATGGTGAATTAAAGAAAATAAAAATAGAAAAGATATTTATTAGATAATTATTCGCCATGATAAGAAGGGCTCGTTTCTTTTTATGATGAGACAGCCAGCAGTGGATTCAGACTTCTGCCCCACACAAAACATATAATATATTGAAGGAGTAAACCTTGGATTAAACACTTTTTACATCAGAATATGACTTAAACTTGACCACCTATAAATTCGAGCCAGGCTAAGGCTTTCTTGCTCCTAACAGGCCGTGCAGGTCATTAGTGCTGTGGCGGAAACTGTGATTTTTATATTTTATGAAGATAAATTAGGATCATATTTAGCGATGTATTTTATGATTATGAATTTTATTCATTTACAATAATTGCAGATTTTATGACAACTCAAGTTAAATTATATATTTGAAAATTTTAAATATCTTATAATTTTCCTAAGTATTTCCAAAATATATTTATATCACGATTATAACACAGCCACGCAATTCAAACTTATTTTTTGAATTTGTCATTATATACCACAATATACATGTTTGTAAATGGATATACAATGTTAAATGTACTTGGATGTATTTCTATGTATTTGATGTGACTTCTATGTGAATAAAATCTTTAAAAAGGCAATGATTTGTTTTTTAATGAATTTTGTCATACATTCCCTTAATATTTTTACTACACTGCTTAAAATATGAAATTTCAAATGACACCTTCTTCGATACTTATAGAAATTTTTAAAATTATTCCAAATCCTAAAATATGAATATATTACTCAAATTGTTTCAATTTAATGTTATTTAATCTGAGAAAAATTCCATTAGAATTTTCTGCATATCCTACTGATTTGATAAATTTAATATGAACGTCTACTGCTTAGTAATTTACACAGTACATATACAATTGATTAAAATTACTTCGCATAGTATTGGTGCTATTACTTAGTAAATAACTCAACAACCCTTTCATTTTAATTTATTAGAATACCTATTTGGCATTTATATTCAAAATACATATAACTCATTTTTAATCCAAATTAGAATTTAGTCCAATTATGTTATCAAAAGTTATCAAAGTAAGTTAAAAAAAGTTATCAAGCATTGTAAGTCATAAAAAATTGTCAACGTATCCTTAAAAAACAAATTCTTCAATAGTTATTAGAAATCACTTTGTTGTACTGCTTAACATTTTTTATTCTTAGTCCATAAGAATATGCAACAATATGCATAGCTCTGAGGATGATTTATATTTAGTCGAGATTATTGTATCATGAGCATAGTGTGACTTGGCTTAAGGTATCCGACTACGTTCGTAGAAATTTTTTTTGAAAAATAGGATATTTAAATATATTGTCAATTATAAACACGATAAATACAAAAAAAAATATTTTTAAAAAATAGAATATATTTTGAGAAATAGGAAAATTTGTAATAAGTTTTAACGAAATTTAACTAAAACGATTGATAATCTGCACAAAATTGTAGCGCAGAAATGAACCGAAATCTAAGAAAAATTTGAGAGGCAAAGAAGTTATGGGTAAAAATATACGTATACATACAGTTTTTCATAAATTCACAACTTTTTTTTCTAAAAACACCTATAAATGTAAAATAAATTCACCAACAATTTTTTTTTTCATTTCATTGCCCATATAATTTAAAACGCACGCTGATATTCTTATGTAAATACCTCTACTAGTTTTTGAGATATCATGTTAATGGTGAAGAATTTTTATGAAGTTTTGTTGAATGTTTATAAAGTTTTGTTAAAGACAAATTTTAGCTGAAAAATATGTGACAATGGATGATAGGTCAGGCCTTTCTTTGCCTAGGAAAAACTGTTTTGGAAAAAGGAAAATCTGAACTACAATAAAAAGAAAAAAAAATCACCAATGGGGTTGACAGCAAGTGTTTTTAACGCACCTTAATTCAAATGGATGCTTACCTTAATTCGAAATGAACTTTCATCTTGCAGCAAATAGCTGAATTAACTCAACAATCCTCCCAACCATTTAGCGACAACCTATGTTAAATTACTGCGTGAAAAGTAAAATTTTTGAAGTACCTAAGTTGTTTGCTTACAAGTTTCGAACTTTTTGAGGATTTTTTGTATATTTGATCACTTTGTATGCAATTATAATTTTTTTCAAATAAAATATCTTTCGCTTGTTTTATAGATAGCTTAATAGATGGTATATAGATTATGATATCTATAGCTAAAATAAAAATGCAAATTATGACTTCTTAATCGTATAAGAAAAAATTAACTAAGTTACAAAAGTATATCATATATATTCAAATAATCATATGAGAAGCAATGTTCAGTCAGGTTAAATCCATGATTTTCCAACGCTGTCTTGTCTCTGCTTTAAGAAAAATATGTAAAAGATTGGATGGCAGCTGAGGTCTTGATCAAATACCACTTAATGGAGCAATATCTCTTTCTTGCTAGTAACATGCATATCTGCATATTTTATGTCCATTTTTTCGTAAAGTGGTTCAAAATTTGAAGGATGAACTTTAAGGCCAAACTAAAGATTCAAATGAATCTTTTTCAAATATATATCTATAAAGTGTTAAAATACCTAATAAAGAAAAAGAAAGCTAATCATTAGCAAAAATGATTTATGAAGAACAAAAAATGTAGAATGTATTATTTATGATTAATATACTTACCAAGTCCTCAATGCAATGCAAAATACATAATTTCACATTTTTCTGACGATTAGTTGTAATATAATATTTCAGTTGTCTTTAATAAAAGTTTATCCTCATATATATTAGATTTTTTGTACAGTATCTGATTTAATATATACAGTAACCGTGTGACATATAAGACAGATCATGAACGATATTTCAATTCTGTAACATTCACTATGCCTTCTTCGGTTTTCAGCAGGAAAAAATTTGTTCATGTGCTTGTTGGCATTTTTAAAGTTGAAATATATATATTATGCTATCCTTAATCATTTTATAATCATCTACTATCTCATACTTTTACAAAATTTTTATTCCCTTTCAATCTGCTCCATCAAATATTCAGTCTAAAGGAAAAAATATCATATTGATTTTCATTTTAAGTACATTACTTCAATTTACGCAATTATTATTTTGTAACATATTTGTCTTCGAATAATATTACGGATTTGAAAAAATTGGGAGATTATTGAATATCATCATTCTATAGTAACTATAAAAATCTAAAGATCTACCATATACAAAATTTTTTAACTTCCTTATTAAATAAAAATTACTTACGCAGTCTGAAAATATGATATACATTTTTAAATACTTTCAAAATTATGGAAACAGAGAAGCAGCATGGAAACTTAGCAAAGCAGTTGGTACATTTTTAAAAAAATAACAGAATTTACTTTTCATATGTTCTTTTTTGATGAAATGAAAATCTTTTAGTACAATAAATATGGAATTGTACTTTATATAAAATAAAACAATTGACGATATTATAAGAAAAGGAAAAATACTTGTAAAATTACTGTTGGCTTGGAGTAATGCCAATTATTGGTAAAGAACGCAATTGCGTATTTCATAAGTTATTACTACCTTAAAAAAGATCAAAAGCTGCGGCATAATGGTATGAATAAATTGGAGTCGAAATTTGAAATAAATCAGTAATTCAACAAATGCAACCTTTTTACAGGTTGTTTTCACGCACTCTTGATCAAATTCATTCATTGATTTATTTAAAATTTAATTGTATTTTTCAATTTGTATTTCGAATTTCATGAATATATACTGTAAATACATTTAATTTAAATAACAAATCCCTCTAAATGTATACCATATTTTCAAAGGGAGGAAATTCTATTTTGAAATATAACAAGGTAGCATGGTTTATCTGAAATGTATAAAAAGCGTAAAACGCGAATGTACAGAGGAATTCATAATGCATTTCTTATCTAAAAAAATTAAATCAGAAATAAAAAATATAGCATTTCTTATTGATGATATAACTTGAAGAGAACTGATTAACAACAAATCAAATACAAATTTAAAAAAAAATAAATTCAAATTCACTTAGAATTTTTTAAAAATCTTGAAAGAAGTTAAGAAGGATCTCATGATTTTAAGATATCTTATCTTTCATAAAACATTAAAAGCATTAAGAATTATAAAATTATAAACATTTTCAAATTATAAAGAATCGATTGTCAAAAAGAAAAACAAATAAAGATAAAGTAACTTCAAATATGCAAAAATTGTTTTTTAATAGTTAGTAATAATTTATGATGAAATAATCAGAATGATGATTGAATAACATAAACAAATTAATGATTTATCATTCTATAGAAATGAATAAGGTCATTTATTGCTCTATTCAATTTCCTTCTTCATGGAATGAGAGGACAGATTTCCAGTTCTTAATGGTTAAGAACATATCATACAGTGTGTGATATGTTCTGTGCTCAGGACATGACTCTCGAAATATGGATCAATGTCCACAACATATGGTAACTATCATTTTTATCAAGGTCACATGAATTTCAAGAAAAGACACGAATCAAGATAAATCCCCTAAATATATCTGAAAGAAAGATGCTTGAGATATTTCTCTTACATGATCAGAAAAAAAGATCTTTAGAGAACAAACTGAAAGAAAATAAACGATGAAAAACACACCTCAAAATGGGAATCTCACTCTTCTAATCGATGACTGAAGAAAAACAGTTTATTCTTCTTCAAGCACTCTCAGTTTTTCTATTACGATTCCTGATGCCAACATTACTTTTCTTGAACACTTTGCATAAATCTTACAAAAGCCGGAATAATATGCGTGCGTTTTGCTGTCGCTCTTACAAAAAATTCCATAAGGTTATATCCAGAACCAGCTTATGATTTCTGTTACATAAAAACTTTATATTTCTTTATAAAGACTGTAACTTGCAATTTAATGTAATTTTAGTATAGAAGTCATCATTTTTGCACAAAGAAAATATCATACAAGATATAAAGCATCTATTTATTTTCCTTCGTCTAATATAAATATTTTTATTGCCATTTTATTCAAAGTCATTTTAAATATATAATTATTATACAAAAGTTTTATATTCAGTACTTCGTAGCCTTTATTTTGATTCATTTTCCAAAAAATTATTAAAAGGAATTCTAAAGACATTGAACAAAGCGTACAAACATTTTAAGAAAATTAGTAATCATGATATTCTATAATTGTAAGATTATTTTTAATTAGAATTTTGATATGTTTAATGAAATCTGACAAACTTCTTCATAAGGGATTTTGAAATTATGTAGTAAAGTTATGAAGGATTTTTAATATTATAATTAGTTTATAGTATCCTTTTACAGATTAGAATTAGTTACATTATGATCAAAGTTTTCAGGAAAAAATATATATAATGATGATTTAATAAGCCATCAGCTCATAATTCTATAGAAATATTACTCTATGATTGATACCTTAAATGAAACAAGACTTATAACTAATTTTTAAAAATTAATAAGAAAATTTTCAAAATAATTTCTCATGAACATTATCCAATTTCAGATAAGAAGGCTTAATTTGCTAAATGTATGTACATGAATTTATTTTCAAAGAAAATTAGTTTTTTCAACTATGTATTAAAAATAATACTTTGTGTAACAGCATTAAAAGATTTTTGAATTTATTATCACCTTCTAAAAAATTATTTATATTTAATCAATTATTTACCATATAATATATTTGGATTCATTACTATTCTGTACTAAAAAATGAAGATTACATTTATGCGCATGAAGGCCAATATTTCTTTCTTTCTTATAAAAAATATACAGAGTATGTGAGAATATATACTAATATATTTCACGAATTGAATAATGGGAATTTGAAAGATAGAATGATCATGTTATTATTGATGTTTTTTAAACTATTGTTAGTTTTCTAATCAACTTTTCAAATATGTAAATAAAGTCATGCAGTTGTTTAATATTTAATACTTCAAAGTAGTTTATGAAATATTTCTTTCTTTTTACTAAAACAATCCTTTATTTATAACTTTGAAAGGTATTCATTTTTAGTAAAGTAGTATAATTAAAAGTTTTTTACTTTAGAATAGCAGTAATGCATAAAATATATTTCCAAAACAAATTTTAGAGTAGAGATAGTATGTGATCTGCGTATAAAACTTGATCTTCTTTCAACATTTCTAAATCTTCGTCCAATTAACTATCTAAAAATAATTTCCTTTATTCTTTTAAAGTATTAAGGTGTGTCGCGTTTCTTTCCTATTTCTAACATGAAATTATTACACAATAAATATTGTTTAAAATAATATTTGTTTTTTTATATGAGACGCCTTTTGCTCTATTACATTCTTCCATCTCTCAGAAACCTTATTATGCCTTCTTTCCAAAAACTGTTGCATTTTGGACAAGAAATATTCCTTGAAGTACGCTTTTATTTCAGTGATGGATATACAGAGCTTATCACGGTGATATTTTTTTAAGGACAGAAAGAAGTAATAATCAGATGGATAGAGATCTGGAGAGTACGCAGGATGTGGTAAAACATTCCACTCAAACTATATGAGCTCCTTTTACGACTAATGCAATACAGGGTATCGCGTTGCCATTATGAAAAACAGCGCCTCATCGGCTCATTAATTCTGGCCGGTTTAAAGCTTGTCCAGTGGTAAAATCTTCAAGAGGAAGGTTTACTTTTTAATTTGCCCCCTTTGAAGAATTCAGGAAAGGCAAATTCCCTAAAACACCTATTACATAACAGTACGTAACATGCATTAACCTTTAAGTAGCTTTAAACTCTCTTATACAATTCAAATACACAGTTTTCAGGTGAAAATAATTTTTAGTGAGATATTAAAAACATACTCAATTTTTTTGTTCTATAAAAAATATTTCGTTTGAAATAGCACCTCAAATAAAAGAATTTAGAAATATTTTATCTACAAGAGCAAGGGACTATAAATATTAATGGCTGATGTCAGAGAATCAAACATGACCTTCCACAATATGGTGTTACGAAAATACTTTGACATCGACGCTTTTTTTAATATTTCGAAAAAAGAATTGATATAACATTAAATTAGTAGTTTTTGAGTTATCACTTAATAATCGTCTAGAAAATACTGTTTTATATTTAGATATGATTTTGTGATGCACTTCTTGTTGTAATAGCAGAGATCTGAAAAATACTCTATGCTATGCTAGAAACACGGCACATATGCAACATATTAATAAATGTCTACTACCTCAGGAATCAGCTGTGAATTTTAAATAATTTTTGTTAAAAATTATCAAAATATGTACGTAAATTAGGGATCAATTTAGTTACATATTTTGATTGAATGTTTGAGGATAGATGAGCTTTTAATTATAAGAAAAATTGATCCTCAGAAGTGCAATTGTAATTTTTACCATTCTATATGTAAAAAAAATATAAGGAATTTATTAATTTAATTTTTTTATTATGAATTGGTCCAGTTTCTTTCATCTGTCACGATTATGTGTCATCTGCAAAATTTCTTGATTAAGAGAATAAATTTATAAAAATTTCTGTAATTCAATCTATCCAAAAATTTGTGTATCGTTTTTTATCAATGAGTAAAGTTTTTAGACTGAAATTAACAAATTATTCATTTGAACTTAAATTCAAAAAATAACTGAGAAAAAAATTAAACAGCTTTAAAAGCACACGAATTATTTCTTCCCAAACTTATAATTTATTATTCATTTAAATGAATATTTTAAAAATCATTCTTTAATAACTAACATCGTTTAAAATTGTAGTTACCTTTTCTTATTATGCTTATTTAAAAGAGAAAAAACATTCACCGTTAGTCATCTAATTATTTTTTACTTACTCTAATTTTCTCTTTTAACAGAAAACAATGGAACATTTTTTGATTTATAGATTTAATAATTTTAATTTGTAATATAAAATGTTTTTTTTTCTTGTCATGAAAGAAAAATACTGTGTTTTTTTTTTCTTTATAAATTTCATTTGCTTTCCTTTATTTTTGGTCTTTACCTTGAATTTCGAATTGAGCAAAAATATATGAAAACGTATCGTCTTAGTACATCGAAATTTTTTATCGTTTCATCACCAAAATATATGCTTATATTACGGTAAAATAGTATTATAAAAAATATTGTACATTGAAATAAATATTTGAAAAAAAATGAATGCTAGCGACTTTCCTCAAATTAATATTGAAATTAGATTCAAATATATTTGAAATGTTCCAGGTGTCTTAATTTTTGAATCAATTCAATAGTATTGATAATAAAGATTTCTGTAAACTTTGAAAAAATAGTGTATGCATTTTGTATTTCATGCTTTATTAGCTCGTTAAAAGTCATTTTTAGTACGGAAAAACAAAACTTACTATAAATATTCTGTAAGTGAGCATAAAAATATTTCTAAAAAATTATCATTTAATTGGAATTAAAAAAAATATACGTAGTTTTGTTCCACATAAATTTACATTTGATAGTAAGAAAAAAAAAACTAACAGAAAAAATTAAGAATTAAATCACCTGGAGTATTTTGAATTTAAAAAAGTATATATAACGTTTAATTTTTTAAATAATATATTCCGTTTTAAAATGCTTTTAAAAAATTTGACATATTAATGCTTAATACATATGCATAAAAATTCATAACTCTGACTGAATATTTCCCAAATTTGCCTAATAGAGTATAACGTATCCTTAAGGGATTTTTTACAACAACAAACAGAAAACTCATCAATGTAGGGCTTGCTTCTTTTCATTAGATTTTAAGCTGCTTAATTCACAAACATTTAAGGCTCATCAAGTGGATGAATAAGAAAAATCGAAGAAAGCGTTATAAAAATAATTAGTTGAAACATAAAAGACATAAGAGATAATATTCAAATAATACAAGTAAGTCATCAAAGATATAGCCAGAGAAAAGCCGGATTTTATTTGAAAGCAGTTGTAATAAGCTTCATTGATGGAATGGCACGTATTCAAAAAGCTACAATCTGAAAGAAAGCCACTCACGCACCAACTTTTTAAAGATTTAATCCTATGTGAAAAATAACCGAATGATATCAAATCCTTCCAAGCATTCACACCACAAATGATTCTTTTCTGCTCAGAAATCTTTTCAACGTTATCATTTCGATGAAACTACGACAAAAAAGAAAGAGTAAAAAGTCATTTTAACTTGGTTTTACACATGATATAGACAAAAGCTATAAACAAAATATTTTAGAAATATATTTTGAAGATTGACAATATTCATGATTCACATTTATCTGTTTAATCGAAACCTTAATTTGTTTGTTATTTCACATCAGGATTGTTTGTCGCGCCCTACAACGAAATCATTTTTAATTTGTCCAAAGGCTTCACAAGCCCCTGGTTTGTGAAAAATGCTTCATTTTAGAGTTAAAAATTTTATACATCCTTTTGAGGATGATTCTTTTACAAGTCTTTTTACAAATAAGTATGCATTAATATAAAGTAAATATATATTTATCCTTTAAATTCAAGAGAATTATTATAATTGAAGAAGTTAAAACCAAGATGTTGAATATTAATATATAAAGATAAAGAAAAACATTTTCGCTCTATCCATTTTCACTAGATACAGTTAAAAGAAATTACAAGAACAAGATGATAATGATTTTATTGTAATCTCTTACATCAAGAGAAATGTCTCTAAGCTAATAATTAATGAAAAAATATTGAAATTAGTCGAATTTATTGATGAAAGTGTATATAAATAAAATTGAAACGTTAATATTTTTGTGTCCTGTGGAAATCTTAGTAGATTTTCTTCACATTTTTCTTAAAAATATTAGATGATAAGAAGTTCAGAGATTTCGGGACAATTAGTAAAAATATTATTTTTTGGTAATTAAAAACTCTATATCTACTATCCATACTCATTATTCTGCCAAGAATTAACATGACTGCATTCAAGACTTGTTAAATAAAAGGATGTAAAAAAATTAGGACAGGAAAAAGAGAGAGTTTTAAATAAGATTCGCTCAAGTTAAATCCCTGGCAAATCCCACAGTAGGCTTATAAAGTGCCATAAGTCATAACAACAGCATCTAAAAAAGTAATTAGATGCTACATTTTCTTTAAAAGACATTGAAATTAATTATAAAAATGGGAGCGATATTTTCCAAATACTTGTTTAAAAATCCATTTAGAAAAAAAAAATCCTTTTAATTTCCCTTCCATTTCTTTTTTAAAGAATATTCATATTAAGTTACAAATTAATCATGTATAAATAGTATTCTAATTTTTATATGCATAATTTAGGTAATTATAATGTGTTATAAAGAAAAAGAATAACTTATTTTAAAGATCTTACTGTAGAAATTAACCTTTGATATGGCGACAGCACTTAAAATGTTTAAAAATATACTGATGTTTTGGAAATATGACTAATTTTCTAACGGAATTTAAAAGAGCACTTAGAACGTAACCCTGACAGCAAGCAATACATAGCATTTAAAACTAGAAATCAAAATATTTTAATTTTAAGTTAAACTAATTGAATATTTGAATCGATTTTTAAAGATTTCTGTTTATTTGGATGGCTTATTCTGCATCAGAATTTATTATGCAGAAGAAGAATCAGAACGATGCAAAAATAAAATTGAAAATTTGACAGTAAAAAATTGGTAATTAAAGAGTTAAAAACCAGTCAGCAAAACATTTAATAAATTTACAAATCAGGATATCTAAGATCAATCAAATCTCAATAAGCTTCAAAAAAAAAAAAAAAAAAAAAAAAAAACCTTGTATAGTTCCCCAAATCATTCACTTTATATTTCTATAAACTGTGAAAGTTTTATTTTGATTTTGATTGGTATTTGACTTCCTTTAGCTGTTTGAAACCAAATATTACGGAAATATAAAACTTTAAGAAACATTTTCATGTAAATTGTGATTCAGATCTATTTGTGATTCAGATCTAAATTAAGCTAAATAAAGCTGTATATATGCTCTACGGTAAACAGAAATAAACGAACGGCAAAATAAATGCTGAGTAATGCCAGTGATGAGAGAAAATTTTTATAATTTCTTACTGCTTAGAGTAATTAGAACTTTATTGGTTAGATTAATTATGAAGAATTTTTATTGCTTAGATTAATTATAAAGAGTTTGAAAAAAGGAAGGAAACTTTACTCCGAAAGCAAGCACTCCAAAGCTTTACTTACAAGCTTTCGATAAAGCATTTGATTGTTTTAACAAAAAATCACCCGTTGTTAAATCTATCATAATTAAACGGTAAAAACCTTAAAATAAAACAAATAAATGAATAAAAAATTTAAACTGTGTAATCTCTTTCTCTCTCTGCCAGGTGCACGTGTTTGCAAAATGCAAAGAATCTCCTTATCAGTTTCTTTGAAAAAAAACCAGAAAGTATTATGTTTCCAGAGTTTTTAATAAATTTTTTCCGTACATTTAAAAACAAATTTTAATCAGTCAGAATGAACAATCTCGATTTATATAATTATTTTTTAAATAACAGCATACGTATCAAATAACTCTCTTTCTAAGCAAAAAATGTTCTTTGGGTCGAAATTTTCCTTCTCGCAAGCAGGTATTATTGATCTACGCTTTCTCTTCGTATAGAAAAATGGATCAAGATCTCTTATCCGTTTACACGGATCTTAATTTCTGAAGTGTTTCTCTAGGTGAAGTCTTTTGTTATTCTAGCCTATCAAATTACTTGTCTTGTACTGTTTTCCATGGAAAGATTATTTTGACACCAAAGGAAATATATAAAATATCAAAAAATAATTTAATAGATATTTGTTACTCATATTTTTCGTTGATGCTATGCTTAAATTCTTGTTGCAATTTTTTTTATTACAAAGTATTATTTAAATAGGTTTAATTAAAATTTGTAGAAACGAAATTGTTATCTATTTCTGCTCACTAACTAAAGCAATCGAAATTCTGAAATTCTATACCATTGTTATTTACGTTGAGGATTAAGCCTTTCAATATTTTCAAAGAAAGTAGCAAATGTATCATATTTGACAAATTTAGTTTGTTCATGAGATTGAATTTGATAGTATAATTTCTAAACAAATGAAAAATTTAATAGCAAAATTATATATATATATATATATATATATATATATATATATATTATATACGGAGCTGTTCCAATGCTCCGACTGAATGGATTAAAAATTTCTGACCTAAGCGAAATTTTTTAAAAAATCCCTATGATTTCCTTACGATCCCTCAATTCGACACGTAAAGGAAATCCCTACCAAAGTCTCACAGTATATATCCACAGGCATAAGCTTTTCAGCTTTTTCCCCCATTTTACGCTCTGTGTCCTTTTCTATTGTTGTGCTGGTTGCTTATGCTTGTAAACAAATCATGCCTCCCAAGATGAAATGAAACGAAGTGAAATTTCTAAGTGTTCTCCCTGTCTTCGACCACGATTCTGCTTCAAAGTTTATGATTACACACACACACACACACACACACACACACACACACACACACACACACACACACACACACACACACACGCACGCACGCACGCACGCACGCACACACACACGTTTTAATGAGTTAATCAATGTGTTATGTTTAGTAGTAACACATAATTAAAAAGGCTTTGCATATCAATATGGTATCTGAAATTATAAGTACAGGAGGGAAAAACAAGAAATGGTGAAGACCGAACTTCTTGGATCGGGTTTCTTAAAATAAAAGGAAACACTATATCAAAGTTGGTGGTGTAAACGTGAAAAAAGTTTTGTGATTCGGCTTTATTCTATTAGGCAAACATTCATGTTACAAACTTTGCACCTGTTACATAAGGTACATATTTTTTTTTCAGGAAGTGTGAATCTATCCATCATGCAAAATATTCTTTTACAGAAAAAAAGGTCTTTTGAAAACCGCATAATGCCATTCAAATTCAATGAAATTGTTTTGAAGACGACTGGATAATGTATACTAAATAAACCTTTAGAAATATCTAATATTTTTAATTCCCAAAAATTTATTTCCTATTTCTTTAAGCTAGGTACAAAACGTATAATATATTTTCCGAAAATTTTACATTATTATTATTCTTTCTTTTTATTTCCTTTTTATTTCATGTTTTCCCGTTTTCATCTCTACCGCACATTATTATTAAAACACTTCTTTAGATGTATTTTTACCACCCTTAAAGTTTAACCGATGAATTCAGAAACATTGCTTTTATACATATACATAAAATACATTCATCAATATATTTATGAGTGAAGAATTATTTTTCAAAAAAAAAAATTGAAAATGAAAATAAAAACTTAAGAACATGAATTTCTTAAAAACACCAAAAGGAAATTAAATCAAATCATTAATTTTACAATAAAAAAATTTGAAAATTTTCTTTAAAAAATTAAAATAACTACAAATGAAATTCAATTATACATGAAATTCAAATTTCAATGTTTTTAGAGTAAGCATTTCTATCTGCAACTTAAATTTTGAAATTTTGTTTTGATATCCATAATTCCGATAAACACAGATTTTCTAATTTTAGAACATGATTAAAATGTAATTACTTTTTAATTTTAATAAGAAAAAATTTTATTTGGAAATTAAACATATTAATATTCTTAGTACAAATTTGTATGCAATTTAATTTTTAAGCAAGAAAATTTAAGATTAATTTCACTTTAGCCTGAAATATTCCCATCATAAACTCATGTTAGTATATGATATTGGCTTTTAAAATTTGAAATTCAGTGAGAATTTTTATTAGAAGTACTTGGTTTTCTGCAGAAAACATTTCTAAAATGTTAAAAGTTGTTGTTTTGGCACGGTCTAGTTATAATAACGACCCATTTTAAGGCAACGTTAGGGATGTTTTGGAACGGACCACCTAACTTTGAACCGAGGTCAAATGACTGACGACACCTCAGATGGTAACCCCCTCTTCACACCACACAAGCGGAGGACGTTTGGCTTGACGGATTTAACGTGCAACAGTCCCCCTTACACGCCTGTTCTTTAGTGAAATCGGGTCTCAAAGCTGAAACCCTACAGCTTATAAGCCGAGTTCTAGCCCTCAGGCCAACGCGGCCTGTTAAAAGTCGTAAAAAGTCGTAAAACGGAGTCGTAGAATTCAGACACGAATTTTCTGAAGACCCATGATAAACTGGTGTTAGAATCTTGGTTGCAAGGTGAAAGAGTCACAGAATTGTCTCTCGATTATACGGAAGTTTCACACCAAATTCAAACAAAAATCTGCCAGGCGTTAAATGAGTTTCATTTTGTTGTAATGTTTATATTTAGAGCCTGGCGTGTAAGCTAAGGTGAAGTGTGTAGTTTCGAAATAGAACAAATTGCTACGAAATTGAATAAAGACTGGATATTCGAAATACAGTAAGTATCCATAACAAATTTAAAATAATAAAAAAAGTAACATTTTAGACCAATTTTCGATATTTCAGGTAAGTGATGCTTATTTTGTTATTATCCTTTTTCATTATTTCTTTTCCTTTAAACAATTTAAGGATATGTTCAACTTACATTCTTCTAGTAAAATTCTTTACTATGCAATGGGGCTATTTCAAGGTACATTTGCAATTTATTGACCGCACAATGACAAACTAAATACCTGATAAAATTATGCATTCTTGAGATCATTTACACAATGCAGAAATCACTTATTTAATGTATCCGCGTTGTTGTTTTTCAATACTGTTTCTAATGGATTGGGTATTCATAGCATTTTCCTGATTGAAGACTTAATATTGACTTCTTAATATTATTTATTTTCTTTAACTTGCTGCTTTTTTCATTTCCAGTCCTTTTATTACTCTTTCTTTAGGAAAAGTATGCTCAGAAAGAAGATAAAATTCTTTCTCTTTTCACAAACAATTTTCAAAATTGATCTAGGAAAATTTTAACAGCGTAATTCTATCTGTTTCAAAAAAAATAAATAGCAGCATTTTAACTTACGGAAAGACAGCTTATTAGCTTTGTAACTCGCCTAACTTGTATTAAATAATGCAATTCATCAAAAGTGATTTTTTGATTATTTAAAAATATTTTATGCATGAGAACTTAAAATTCAACCTTTGAAAGATCCAATTGTATACTAAAAGCATCATGCCAATAATCAATATTTCATTCAATGAATCAATCATACTTTAAATCTCACAAACTAGAAAAATTATTGTTCTAGTTTCATCATTCCGTTTTTTCCTAGAAAACCCTTGGATGAATATGCCCCTAAAATTATGTTAAAAACTTTTATATTCTTATGATCTAGTGGTTAGTATTTAAAGCATATATTGCCAATTCACTAGTCTGCGTGATTTTGAACATATGCTAAATTTACTAAATATAATTTAACATGAATTCATTTTCCTAATATTCTCATTTCATTATTCTTTGTGCAATCCACTTAGTCTAAATGAACAAACAAACTCCAACTATCAAATCACAGAACTAGAATTTCAGAGTAAATTTTACTCTTTTTACTTAGGTTTCATCTAATCTTTACAAGTTAATTTAATTATTTTTTTAAAAATAATTTTTATCTATGCCGAGTTAATAACTGCCATATTTGTTAAATGTACTGGAATGGTAATATCCACAAAATAATAATTTCAAAACTGTCTCAAAACATTTAACATCGTAAATGCAACTATGATTTAGCTTACTATATAAATTTAAATAATTTTAATGCAATTCATTTCAGTTGTAATGTTTTCTAAATTGTACATACAATATATATAAAACACAGAGTATTGGAAGTTCTGTTTCCTAAAATCAAAAATTAAATAGCTGAAATAGTTCTTATATAAATAGTGTCAATTTTATAATTTAAAAAATAATTACAAAGCGTACAATTTATAAAAAATATATCAAAATATTGGGAAAGCTGTTGTAATTTTAAAATGAAGATGGAAAAAAAAATATATACTTTTAAGTTTTCAAAAAGACTAGAACAAATCCTATTTTTCCATGCACCCGATGGTTAGTAGCATATACGCCTATGTCTTATGCGTTCATAAAAATATCGCAAAATGATCAAAATTCGAAATACTTCACGTGTTAGAAACACTTACGAAAACACACATACCGACTAAGATTTAGTCATGTAAATTAGGGGACTTGTGAGGTACTCATCTGGAATAAAGGTTCAAATCGCTAATTTACTTGTTTAACAATTATGAAAATTAAAAATTTCCACGTTTTAACTTCCGACAAAATCATTTTACATACACATAAAAACAATAAAGGAAACCATGGAAAACTACTCTCACCTTGCCTTAGCATTTCGGCTTATATGAATGATCAGAATGTTACAAATATTAAAACCGGCAAATGACGAACAAAAACCGGCAATGATCCGGCAACTAATTAAACAAAGAAAATGTGCAAAAGAAATTCGAAATGTAAAGTTGTTAAAATTAATCAAGAAAGTCTTTTAAAATATTCTGAAAAGAAAATTTAACCTATAAATTCGATAACAGCAATCTGTAAATTTTAATTTGATAATGAATCTATCTTAGAATATGTAATTCGCAAATATTCCAAGAAACAAAACAAGTTTGACTAAGCATTGCTCTATTTATTGAATTCAAAGTTTAAAGTTGCTTAAAATGCAGACTATATATACTATCATGATGACAAATGTTTTTAATCATATCTAATGTGATATTAAAAATATAAACTATGAATAACTTGATAATGCAAAAAAAAGGTTTTACAAAACACACATTAGAAACATACTGGCCACAAAAATTAAGGGATATTTTGAGATAAACACGAAGAACCATTTGATTACTTTATTACATAAGAACATTATGGTACGTTTTATTGTTTGCTTTTCTGACATTTTTGTTTAACCAAAAAATGAAAATCAATCATTTAATTGTAGTATTTACCTTCATATCCATTATTATATATTTTCATCTACCTGTGATCTTGAACCCTTCGGGAGACACCTCGAAATAAAGATGAGACGGTTCCGCCATGTTGGTTGGTTCTTTCCACCCTGGAGTGTGTACGAAAAGGTGGGGATATCGCTCCTCCCATCGATGACAGGAAGTACTTCCAACGGGAAGATTTGAATCGTGATCAATGATGACCCGTGTGTCTGAGATACTGTATTTAAGATGTTGTATTGTATTACATCTAAATGATTATCCAATTAAGGTTGATATTAATTAAGATATCTAAAGTAATGACTTCAAATTCCCCCCAGAAATTAAACACTTAAATTCAATTAAAAAATAAACATTAGATATACAAAACATAAATTCTAGGTATTCAAAAGGTATGTAATATTAACAATTATCTACCAACATTATTAAGCTGAAATGCAGAATTGCTGCAGCTTCTCTGTTCATCAAGCTACAATTTCAAAATAAGGTCTAACTTAAATTAATTTAGGGTAAAATTACGTGCCCTCAAGATTTGACATGGATGTTGCAGTAATTTATTTTAATAGGTTTCCCACTTGAGCTCACTTCGATGATTTGTTGTGCAAGCGTCGGCTTTCTAATTTAACGAACGTATGTGCGATTTCAGAGACATGTCGTCTTGTAGTCCCAGTAAAATTGAACTGGCTATTGATCATATATCCTTTCCTAATATGAAATGGAAGTTTAGAGTATGATTTCTAATTCATGCGTTTCACCTAGTGGCGGTCCAATAAGATTATTTCCAATAACACAAATTTCATCTCCCAAATCAGTAATTTCTTTTGTAAATTGTAGAATATTTCAAACTCACCCGGTTTGATGGATGTCGTTTTGAAACTATGATGTGAATAATCATGCATAGCACTGCACAGTTCAAAAAATTAGTTAATTTTCAAAATGAAAATAAGGCAATCAAAAAGAGTTAGATCTATCTTTTAATTAAACGAGACACTTATAAAATTTAAACCCTTTCAGTAAGATTAAATAATGAAAAAATGTGTATGAAATTACCATTTCATTTTTATTAAGAAAACAGTTTATTTTACAATTCTTACACATTGTTAATTAAAATTATTTTATTGGTATGGATATAATTGTAATTCGTGATTTCAGAATCGATACTTTTTCAAAAACTTCTAATGATTTCGGATTATTGCGTAATTTAAGCTAGGCCCTCCTGTAAATTTTGCTATTTCACCCACGTTATCTATTTCTTTCGAAATCCATTCTTCTGATAATATGCCTATGACAAAACATACACTAAAATCACTTATTAGTCGTTAAGCGCATTTACGTCTTTTTGGTAATATTTCACTATCACTAGATTCATTATCAGTATCAGATAAATGCATGCTTATTCCTGATTTTTCTGAATCCCTCCATTCACCTTGATTTACATAGTCTACATTACACCTATTCATTGTGGTGTTTACTTCACAACATATTTTTCCCTTAATATGAAGGAATTCACAAAAAATATTTATAAGAATGCAATCCACTAAACTAACAACAAAAA
>JAPMOQ010045994.1:6544485-6564858 GCA_026543055.1 Argiope trifasciata
ACAACAAAAAATATTTATAAGAATGCAATCCACTAAACTAACAACAACTGGGCCTTACTTTGTTCCAAAACTCTCTACCAAATTTTATACCAAATTTACTGTCATATTCTTTAATAATTCTTCATGACTACTCATGAGATTAAACTACTAATCTCGTATTCATCATTCATCAATTCATCATTTTGCAACATGATATGAAAAATCAATGACGAGCTATACTCGTCATTTTACAGGAAGGGTTTAATTACAAATTATAATTCAGATGTTTTTGTATAGTAATAAAAGATGAACTGCTTTAGTTTATAGCTGCATGTGTATTTTGAGATATCCCCTTATTTTTAAGAGCATTGAATTACTGGTATATTCTTCGAAGTAAACAAGGATTTTAGAAACATCGGAAGAATAATTTATGAGCAAGTGAGTCGAGAACTGAAATTCATCATCAATCATCTACTCAAATAGGCGTAAGAATACTGTCTCTTCTCAAGTTTTTCTTAAAAAAACAAATCATTATTCAAGTGAAAATCCCAACATGATGTCTACACGAGTTCGTGACAAGAAAAAAAAGGGGGCTTAGTATTCTATGCATTTCTTGAAATCCGATCTGCAAGAATCTCAAAAATTTTGTTGGAATTTTAAGAATTGCCTATTCATTGCGTACTTGAGAATGAGAGAGAGTAAATATATACTATGATATAATGTAAAGATACATGAAAAACAATACTTATACAATAATACTAAGAAATAAGCCTTTTGTAGAGTTCAAATGATTTGATATTTAAATGTACCAGATACTGCTTATTCGTTCAAATTAACCTTTTTACTTTATCGTGCATCCTGTAAACAAAAAGAAAATATTGCAATCAACAAGTAATTCTAATAAATTTTGACAAATATCTTCAGACCTTTTTGAATGCAAAAAAGGTGTTTTTTTTTCTTTTTTCTTTCGAATTTTGTTAATCTGTGAACATGATGTTTTGAGCTAAACGGATAAAGTTTGGTATATGGTCTTTTCACCCAGTGTGAAGATTTCTATTCAATTTTGAAAGAAACAATTTGGAAGATGTCTATCTGTACGCCTGTACAAATTTGACATACAGATTTAACTTTTAAAGTGAAGCAACGTATCAAATTTGTCAAGATATTGTTAGTATCTACTTTCACAAGCATATAAATCTGATAGTTCAGAAATGCAATGGTTTAAGCATATAAAATTTAGTTTGTGAATTTCTGATTAATTTCTGGATCAAATTTTGGTTTCAAAATCGGTTGTAAAAGACATCCAAAATACAAATTCGATGCTCTAGCATTTAAGTATTTAAGGCTTCTCAGTGCTGAATCTTCAAACAAAAAGTTAAAATTTGCACACTAATGGACTCTGCTGTGACAATGTTGTCGATAACGAGCGGTTGAGTATATTTATACCAAAAACATTTATTAAAGAATAGGCGAAAAACTACGGTGGTTAAAACTTTTTTTGGTTTTTTTTCTTACATGTTTCAATCAATTTTTATAAATTAATTGCTTATGAGGGAACAATTTGCAGAAGACAGGCAATGCATTTTTACTATTAATTATGATATATTCTCTGAATCAAATAGCAAATAGATAATCATGTTAGTGTTCAGTATCTTTACTTATAAGTGTATTTCTACATCAAGGATACAATTTATTCAGTAGCATTTAAATAAAAAAGTTAATTATATGAAAGAATCGATTGTGAATAAATATATACGTTTAGAAAAGAAACAATAAATTCACATATATTAGCTCATATTTGTTTAAGGAAGTGTTCAACAGCATGATCATCATCTTCAATGCACATCAAACAGCAGACAAATTCTCTAGATCACACCAGGTTTCATGTTAGTGACGGTAGCAATAATTTGGAAACGAAGGTATTTCTCCCAAGATTTAAACGTCTAACATTCTTAAGGCATTCCCAGAAAAATAATTTCAAAAAAAATTGAATTTATTATTTCTATATTTTATTCTTCATACGGTCGCATGTTTCGCATTCGTATTATGCGTCCCTATTTCTTGCAGTTTTCAATTTCTACGCATCAAAGTATTACTCATTATCATAATCAATATTTGGACAATATTCTTTATCGATTATATGAGAAAATAATGAAATTTAAAAGCTATTTCTTTCTTTTAAATTATTTTGCTGTAAGGGAATGGCTATAATGAAAATGTGAAATTTTTATTGATGAACAGCAAATTTTAAAGCTCGTATTGCTTAATGAAAATCCCCGTCTACTGTATGTCTATTTGATTCTGTGATATTTATGTTGTTAACTTATAGATAGTGAACAGTTATTTACTTATTTAATAATAGACATTATTAAACATATGTTTATATTATATATTATTATATTATATTATATTATATATATATATATATATATATATATAGTTTTTTGGATTAATATTTTAGTTTTCGAATGCCATTTTCTATTCATAAAGCTACATTTTGCGGCATTGCTTCTTCGGGATAGCTTCGCAATATTTACAAGAGAATTTTGAAAACAAAAAATAAATTGGAGTCAAACTTTACGTAAATTCACTAGATTTTGAATCCAAAATTCGGTAATATACTTGCATTACTTCTTCGGTCCCTCTAAATATGAATTATGCAGATTTTAATTATATCCGTTTAAAATGCTTCCGAAATGTATACACGATCATTTATTTTAGGACAATTCAAAATATAGGTCTACGTGTCACCAACTCACAGAAGGGAAGATCAACAAAAGGAAATCTACAGCTTAAGGAAACGTTTTATATGGGCACATCAATGGATCTAATTTACTTAATCAAGGCAGTTTTGAAATAAGACTTACTTTGAAAGTTTATTCGCAATTCTTCATTTTTTAAATCTCGTAATTAGATAATGAAGTAGATTATCTAGTAATTATCCAGTTATTAGATAATTAGTTATACAGTTTTTAGTAATACGGTTATAATTAATAATGTAGTAATTAGTAATCCTTTTATTAGTAATTCGATTATAATTAGTAATCCGGTTATAAATAGTAATTCAATTATTTAATCCAGTAAATTTACTCGGTCAAGAAAGTTTTCAAATAAGGCTAAACTTTTAACGATTATTCGCATGTTTTCTGTTATTTACAACAAGAAATAAAGGCAGAAAAAAACATTATTCAAGTTAAATAATGAACAGCAAAATATTTAGTACAATTAATCTGAACAAACCTCTCAGAGATAAAAAAAAATGATTATGCTAAAAGTCATTTACTCAATTCTTCCCTCGGTCCTTTCTTATCTGTGTTCCCGTAGACTGTGTTAGCCTTTTTATTCCAAGTGCATTGGCGGAGCAGCTGCTGCACATTCTTAGCATTCAATCGCTTAGAATAAACCCCAAACTTCGTTCCAAATTTAAATCGATTTGATTGAGAAAAAGTTCTTACAGAGTTTTCTTCGATCTGCCAGCTGATACTGTTTCTTATGGATTTCGTTGAATTCCCTTGGAAGTTTTCTTTAAGCACGGCTTTACTCTAATTTTTTCTTTTGTTGAACCACTAATAAATCAGAAATGACGAAATTTGTCTTTTTAAAACACAAATAGAAAAAAAAATTTACAATACGAATAGAAACAAAAGAGTTATTTTGAAGTGATTTGACAGCATCAAAATGACTAATATAAAACGAAATATATCATTTCAAAAAATCTAAACGAAAAACGAAATATATAATTTCAAAAGATTTCGCAGTATTAATATTTCAGACGTAAAATTAGAGTTAACATTATCTGAAATAATTTATTGTTATCAACGGTTAAAAAAAAAAAAAAACTCAAATTGAAAATCAAACTGAAAGGATGAAACATGAGAGACAAAAAAATTTTCTGCGAGTCATTTGATGGATTATTTTGCAATCATGTATATTAAGGTAATTTGCGGTATTGAATTTGGGAAAGCATTTCTTTTGTTAAAAGGAAATGGATCAGAATAGTAAAATAATATTAAATGTATTAATATACGGCCTAATAATAGCAATTATAGTTAATAATTTATCTTTTTTAAAGACACACAAGCAGCATTTCCTTGCCTTCATAAACATTTCAAAGCTTTAACTAAAGATATTTTTTCTTATTTCCAGGTATATAAAGATAATAAGTCTGGACAATTATATATTTATATCAATATATAAAAAATATTAATTTCCTATAGTTAGTTGTTGAGATGAATTCCTGAAAGATTATTTACTGTCTTTTCTTTACACTGAAGTGACAAAAGTCATGGGATGACTCTTAATATCGTGTCGATCCTCCTTTTGCCCGGCGAAGTGCAACAACTCGACGTGTCATGGAGTCCACAAGTCGTTGGAAGTCCTCTGCAGGAATATTGAGCCATGCTGTCTGTATAGACGTCCATAATTGTGAAAGTGTGGATGGTGCAGGAGTTTGAGCACGAACGGACCTTTCGATGATGTCCCATAAATACTCGATGGGATTCATATCTGGCGATCTAGGTGGCCAGATCATGCACTGGAATTGTCCGGAATGTTCTTCAAACCAATCGCGAACAGTTCTGGACCGGTGACATGGCGCATTGTCATCCATAAAAATCCCATCTTTGTGTGGGTACGTAAAGTCCATGAATGGCTGCAAGTGATCTGCAAGCAGCTGAACATAACCATTTCCAGTCAATGATCGGTTCAGTTGCACCAGAGGACCGAGTCCATGCCATGTAAAAACAGCCCACACCATTACGCAATCACCACCAGCTTGAACAGTGTCTTGCTGACAGTTTGGGTCCATGGCTTCGTGGGGTCTGCGCCACACTCGAACTCTACCATCAGCTCGTAACAACTGAAATCGTGACTCATCTGACCACGCCACGGTTTTCCACTGGTCTTGGGACCAGTCGATATGCTCACGAGCCCAGGACAGTCGCTGCAGGCGATGTCGTGCTGTTACTAAAGGCACTCGAGTCGGTCTTCTGCTGTCATAGCACAAGGAAGACAAATTTCGCCGCACAGTCCTATCGGACACGTCCCTTGTACGTCCCACATTGATTCCTGGAGTTATTTGACGAAGTGTTTCGTGTCTATTAACACTGACCATTCTACACAGACGTCGGTGGTCTCGGTCGTTAAGTGCAGGTGGTCGCCCACTGCGCTGTCTATGATGGGATGTGATGCCTGAAATTTCATACTCTCGGCACACTCTTGATACTGTGGATCTCGGAATGTTGAATTCACTAACGATATCCGCAATGGAATGAACCATGCGTCTAGCTCCAACTAACATTCCACGTTCAAAGTCTGTTAATTCTCGTCGTGCCGCCATAAATCACGAAAAACCTGTTCACATGAATAACTTGAACACAAATAAAAGCTCTGGAAAACGAACTGCGCATTTATACTTTTTCGCTGCGATACTACTGTCATCTGTATATTTGCATATTGCTATCCCATGACTTTTGTCACTTCAGTGTATGCGATGTTATTATCAATCTTTGGTTCTCCTTTTTTTTTAAATAGACCCCAGAGAATGCGATAAAATTTAAATGGAAATTAATTATGTGTTATTATTTCCTTCTTGTTTTTATTACTGTATGTGGTACTTGTTTTAGGTATTATTAGGTAGTGTTTATTTTTTGAATCCAGTCCTAAAATTTGAACAATATTTTGCAGCTTTATTTAATGAAGCTACTTTAATTCAAAGGGTTCATCAGAAAATTTCATTAATATTCTTTTTTGCTGTTTTACAGGTAGAATTAGAAGAAATTTGATATTTTGTGTGAAGCAATTAGAGTCACAATGGAATCAACTCATGGTTATGTGATACACGTTGAATATGATTCACCAATTTAATTTTTGAATGCACTAATCCTCTTGCAATATGAAGGTTTGGTTTGTTTTGCTTTAATGACGCAAAAACTACATTTGGCCATGCTGCGCCAAACGTAAGACTTATCTTTATAAACAATGTTCCAAAAATGACACAGAAATAAAAATTTAAAAAACTCAAAGAAACTTATCAATTCCAAAAATACAAAAACAAATTTTAGTGGGGATTAACTCCCAGCAAGTCTTTCATTTCAGCATTATTTTTACCAAAATGATTACGACTAAATATTTCAGAAATTTTCATGTTAAAATCACGTCCTGGCCAGCAATGTGACTGTTTATATTGTAGAGTAGCACAAATGGGAAGATTGAATTCCTCCAAGGTTCGAACTCTTTACCTTACAATTTGCAGTTGCGTAGCATAGCCACTAGACAAAAGCGATCACTAATGTTTAGTGACTGTTATTGACTTATTAAGATACTACCACACTAAAACGAGGACATTACACCTGGATATGCTTAATAGTTAAAAGACAATGACAAAAGGAGCTTGTAGGTGCTGGTTCTGAATTGAGAAGAGGTTTTGCGTGTTAGGCTGATGTGTCCGATTTTATGACAATTTAATAGAATTGATTGTCTTCACTTTATATTATTATTGTTCATAGATTTTACTAAGGGCTGAACTTTGTGTAGTTTATTTTTATCTTACTGGTTCCAAACACATGCAATGTGAAGGCATTAAAGACGTTAGACAATATGAACAGTAAAGTTTGGCATGGATTATGGCATCTACAGAATGTACTTTATTGCAAGTAATTCAAATGCTAATTTTTTTATGTTTTCTTTTTTTATAGGACAAAGGAATCCAGTCCCATACGGAGCTTATCTTTGATGCAAGCACACCGTGCGATTGATACCAGTGTATTGTAAGAGTCTGTTGCGAATCAACAATAATTTTGTTCCGATTAAGTTTACCTCCTTTTATTAAATAGAAAATCATAAATGGCAAATATATATATATTGTATGCATCAGTTTCAAAGAGAAGGAACATCATTAAAATACCTTTTTCAAGAAAAGTAATTTACGAAACTGTATAGATTATTATTCTTCGCTTTGAAATTCATAAGCATATAAAAATTACTCATTAGTCATATGCTTTCGAAATTCTTGTCAGGTGAAATAAGTTTTAGATGGATATTCTTGTCAAATAAATTCTTTTTCCTGCTATTACTTATATTCAAAGTTTTATTAGGGGATTTGTATAACATAAAGCTTTAAAATTTTGTGAGAAACGTTATATGGTCATAAATTACAGAAGAAATTCTGTAAAACTGAAATTTTGTAAAATAAATTCTGTCAGTTCATGACAGGATGATGAATGCTTAAGGACTCTATAATAAATGTAAAATATTCATATATGTTAGACACCTCTTTTTAGACTATTCTTAGCAGTCTTTTACATTTTTGTTTTATGATAACTTACTTTTTGTGTTATAATGTGTAAAATTAGCCTAAATATTGATATGTGTAATTAATGACAGCCGTAGAAATATTATAATAAGCATAAAGCTACTGTTTTTTCTTCAAGTGTTAATGCAGTTAAAATATTCATAATTGCTAATAAAGGAAATATGACTTGAAATAACTGAATATATATTTATTGTTGAAATTTCCATGATATTTTATTTTGGAGCACGTTGTTCTGAAATAAAATGAAGAATTTCTGAAATGAAAAGTATCAGAACTAAAGAAATTAAATAAAGATGTTTGCTCCTTTTGCAACCAAAAACTAAGGTCGCTTTTAAATGATTGAGTTATGCCTTAATTTGACTATTTCCCTTTCAACCAAGAATAAATAGAAGAAAGAAATTAAATCTACAATCGCAAATTTCATTATTCTCATTATTATATTTCAAGTTCATTTTTTGTCTTCATTAATTTCAGTCATTAAATGGTTTGAAATAATCAAGAGACTTCACTATCACCCCCTCTCTCTATAATTATATATTTTTTAAACTTTCATTTCATATTTTTTTAAATGGTGAACAAAGTTTTGAAGTTCGACCGATTTTGAGATTGAAAAAAAACCCATCATTTTTCTAAATGTCGACGCCTGCGTAATCTGATAATATCGTGGTTGTTTCAAGCCGATTTAAATTGGTTAATGAATTAAATTGATTAAGACGATTCGTAAGAATACAGAGAATGAGTAATCTGGAAATCAAGTTATAACTTTAATTGGCGATAAATATACAAATGTGACAACATTCTGCGTTATTTTCTAATAACCCTAAAAACGAAAAAAATTATGCCTCAAAAGCGATAAATCCCCAATTTGTTGCCAACATAATTTTAGGCTTTAAAAAACCTCAAACCATAACAACATTATGTTCTAGCATGATAATAAAAAAGCAATAATGCTATTCTCGATGAAAGAGCCGCATATTTTATGAATAATTGAGAAGAAAATATAAAATAATTTGGATTTACATCATGATAGAATTTAATAAATGGATTTTGCCATTTTTTAAAATATTTATCTCAATTACAAATTAGCAATCCCGTTGTTTGTAAATTATAAATATAGAGCTTTTTCAATATTAGGGATAAAATTACTAATTGGTAAATGCAACAATTTAGCAAGAATCATAAAATATTTTATTTATAGCCCTCCTTGCTATTCTCATCGAAATATTAATAGCTGAAAAAATGAAATTGTTAAATTGCAGAGCCTTACAAAGAAGCAACGATATTTTGTTAATCGTATTGCGTACTTACATTACTGCTCTAATTTTTGAAGATAATTCAGAACAATAGATGTGAAGATGCTGAAATATTATAAAATCAAATGAAATAAATTTCTTAACAATAAAATTAGAATTAAGATTTTGAGCATTTCAGTTTTATTTTTTTAATTTCTTTTGACCATTTAATAATTATAATTCCCTAAATTTTATAAGATTTGTCACTCAGAAGCAAAGAAAGCGATTTTGGAAAGAAAGAATAACAACTCATTTCCAGATGTAGAAAAATAAACAATGTGGTTGACTTTTGTTTCAATGATGCCCATAACAATACATTTTGTGACACAAACGAATGAATATATTTTTAAAAAAATGTGTAATAAAGCAAAGAATTTATGATATCAAACAAACCTGCAGTTAATTTAGATAAGCAAATGTGTATTTTTCTTTCACATGAGTCCGTTTCTTTCTAACTAAAAAAAATGATAATGGGAAATAATGTGAAAATTAGGAAATACAGTAATTTTAAATACAGTGAAAATTTAGGAGCAAATAACATTTAAATGTGTCGATCCCCAATTAAGTTCATTTTAGAAACTGAATTTTTCAGAAGATCGATCTTGGTTCAGTATTAATAAAATAATTAGTATTATCTTGAGAAAAATTTTAGAAATTTTAAAAAGAAATAATGAGTTACATCATTGTGAAAGTTTTATGTTCTACTGTACAAGATTATTAACATAATTAACATAGTTGAAACGTAAAAATTCATCAAAATTAAAGAAATAGAAAGAACTTATATATATATATATATATCAAAAGCCATAGTGATGCTTGTGTTTAAAATGTCTGTAATGTCAATCATGCATATTGATTGTGACGTAGAATATTTTCCAATGAAGTTAATGTATTCAATTAAAATTATAGTTTTGTATATATAATAGATGTTGCTTTACTGTAAAGTTTAAATGCTAAACATTCAATAATACTTGTGTTAAATCTTTTGCGGTATGCATACCTCTGTAATGAATATCTATGAATATACATATGCAAAGAACACTTATTCTTACCCATGAGAGAATACCTATGTAAAGAATACTTATTCTTATCCATGAAAGAATACCTATGCATAAATATGAAAATAATACTCATGCAAAGATTCCTTTTACGCAACTGTGAAAGAATACCTATTAAAAATATTTATACACACCTATGCAATGAATAGTTAACCATATTTGTGCAAAGAATACTTTTAAACATTTTTTGAGATAATTCCTTGGCATAGCTTTACAGAAGTATACTTCTGCAAAAAATACCTTCTCAGACCTATGCAAAGAATACCTACTCAGACGTATGTAAAGAATACCTACTCAGACCTATGCAAAGAATACCTACTCGGACCTATGTAAAGAATACCTACTCAGACCTATGCAAAGAATACCTGCACATACCTATGCAAAGAATATTTGCACATATCTATGTTAGAAATATTTTAAGAACATAATTTAAGCATTCATTGTTTGCTATAAATTGTAGGATTTGTTTTTGCTTACTGTAATTGCATGCTTTGTAAATTATTGCTGTAATAAAAAATATAAATGTTTACTAATAAAATAAAGCTTTATCAATATTCTAGTATTTTTTTTTTACAAAAAACCACTGGAACTAAATTCGTCTGAAATCAAATATCTGCCCATTTTTTACTCATTAACTTTACATTTAGATATCATGGTGGCTTTAGTCTTAAAAACATTTAAATAATTTAATGAATACATCTGATAATTTTGGGTCTCATTTCTTGCATAATCTGAATAAAATCTCTTATTGAAATATATTGTAAGGTTAGATAGGCGAAAACGTCGCAACATTTGAACTTTGTAATATATGATAGGGAAACTGGGATGCTGATAGTTTCAAAAGAAAGTAATAAAGCTAAGAATATAATATCATCGGAAAATAACTTCTTTTAATATGTAAAAAAAAATTCAAAAGTTTGAATTTTCTTCTTATTTATTTTCCAAAAAGATAATTCTCTTTAAATTAGTATTTATCTAGTAGATTCCAAATAAAATTTGGAAATTCAATTTAATATCGATTTGTTGGTCATACTGAAATGCAATATTAAACACAACGTAAGATTATTGCATTTTAGTTAATAATAAAAACAAAGTAAGACTATTACGTTGCTTTTTAATTAATAATGGAAACAAAATAATATTATTGCATTGCATTTTAAATAATTCATATCAAGAAGAACGAATCGATACGACTTAGTAGCAGTTCTTGAAAAATATACGGTTTGACCAAAAAGAATTACAGAGCTTTGAGAAATAGATTTTTCTGTCACCTGTTGCAGAGCTGTGCTCACTGAAACAGGCTATTGATTAAATGGAGATAAACGAGAGCTTCATACAAGAAGGTTAGGGAAGAGCAATAAGTCTTACTACTCAAACGTCCTTTATCTTATTGGATTAGGCAATAACCGAAATCATTTAAAATAGAAAGGGTTTAAGAATTGACTTGTAAATCGGTTCTGAGAGGAAAGGTACATACCAATGCAATTTAGAGAATTCAAATGCGAAATTTAACCCTTAAGAGGCGGTAAAAATTTAGGATTAAATTGGGTGGTCGAGGAGACCACATATCATTTACACTCAAATTAAATTTTCTAATGAACGTATTAGTATGAAAAACCACCAATACATTTTGCAGATATTTTTGTTGATTATATATATATATATATATATATATATATATATATATATATTCGTTGAAAAAAGAAAGTACGTTGGAACATACATTCTCATCTCAAACTACAAATAAAACATATTACTTTACATATTTTTAATCATATCTCTTTTACCAGTATATAAACGTATATAGAAAACAATAATATCTAAAATTAAACAATTATACAAAAAATAAAAGCATAAACAATGAGTAAAATTGGCTCTTTTTTATCTGCTTGTATGACCTTCATACCACGGTTTTCTAGGACATTTTAAACATACAGGTTAAGAACTCGTTTAAAAATCAACTTCTAAATTCTGTATATATTTCTCTTGGTATATTAATATATTTTATAAATTTTTCAATATATGCTATCTCTAGAAAAGGTAATTATGTTTGAACATACATATCAGAATCAGCTGAACGTGAACTTTCATCAAAAAACTCTTCTGCACAATTATCCTTATCACTAAATCAATTTCAGCTTATTTAAAAGTGTTTAGACCACTGCTTCATAATAGAATCAGTAAATTGGATGATACTTTGAGACATAAGTATTAGCGTCATCTTCTAAACCTTTTTTATCACTGAGGCACTTACAGGGGGGTTCGGTCTTAGAGACCACGATCAAAGAAATAATTGAATTATTTTAAAAATCATCTTCCGAAACTAGTTGAAAAACTGCGCACGTATTGAAGTTCACAAATAAGGAAGCTACAATCCATTTGTCAATCCATTCAAATGAGCCAAAAATAGAATCGGGGTGACCGAAAGCCCATCGATAGCGGTATAATAGACAGCACATCCCCAGTTAAGAGTTAAATGACCGAATGGAACCACAAAGTCATGATAGCACACGAGAAAAGGCAAAGCTGAGTTGTAAATTAGCAGTGATATTAATAAACAGAGATTTGGATTCACTTCAGCTGACATTTCGAAACGAAATAGTTTTTTTATTTGAAAACTTTCTAATTATGGTGTATAGACACTTTATAACTTTTCTTAGATGTATGTTGGTGAAGTAAAACATTAAAATATGCAACCACCTTGTTCCACTAGTTACTTTTTGAGAAGTTTTTAACTATTTTCTTGCAAATTGTCGATTAATAATTCCTAATAAGACACTGTATGAAAATAAATTTATCACTCTCTTTAATTATATAGCATATCGCGTAATTTTATGTTACTAGAGAAGATCTAAATTTTCTTATAAAGAATGTCTTGACTTTTTAAAATCCAAAATGGATTCTGATTGGAAAATTTATCTTATAAGATTTTTATTCTAGATCGGCATGCGTACAAGTCTCTATAATTAAATTATAAAGAAAAAATAATTTTTAACCTCAATTTTAAGTAAAAATAATTAATGAACAGCTGTAATTATTTATTTAATATTTTAAGAGAAAACCATTTCCACTCTTATTGAAAATGACACCAGAAAAACTATTTCTCTTCCTAAATCAGTGTGGTTTACATGCATGTGATAGTAATTTTTTTATAACGTTTTATCTATTTTTTAATATCTAATTTTTTAACTTTACCTGTATTGTAGACCATTGATCAATTGCAAAAGTAACTTTATTTTCTCCTCATATTCCTGAAATTAGAGTGAAGAATTCGTGTTAATAAGAATCCTAAGAAATTTTTAAAAATCACAAGAAACACAAAAGAAATATAATAACCCAATATTTAGCATAGTAATAAAAATACTTAATTCAAAATTAATATCAAAAATTATTTCAAAACTTCACTCATCTCAAAATAATAATAAAGGGAAACTTCGCTTAAAAAGCATAATTCGTTCCAAAATCCGTAATGTGAAACACTCATTAAGAAAAAATGTTATCCTTAATAATCCATGTAAAATATAACAATGAATTCCGTTCCGAAAAAAATATAATAATAAAACTTATTATTTATAACTCATGCTTTTTTTCGAAAGAAAATTGTTTAAAGACGCAAGCATTTGATTACGCTTCTAAATCCTGCTGAAAATGTGACATAGCACTGTCGTTTAGAGAATTTATAGCGCGCTCAGCTGCGGCCTTACCGGCGTGATGCTTTTCAATGTAAGGTGCAATAATTAACAATGCTTCCATCGTTTCCTTTATTTCAATGGAAAGTTGTGGAGCTTATTATATCTTCCTTTTCTGACCAAATCTACTCCATAGCTTCTTGCTGTGAAATAACTCTCTGAAATACGCTCTTCAGTAGTTCTGGCTATATTTTTTCAGCTCATCGATACTTTGGCTATACACTTCCATCTGTTTAATATTGGCCAGAGACAAAATCTCGTATATTAAGACATCACAAGCCCTTCCTCAACTACCTCGAGGTCGAGTTCAGCAAAGATGTCCGGAGGCCGAAGCTTCTTCCGTGTTGCTATAATTTTTTTTAAAAAATCCTCAACTCAGACATAAACCCTCAACAGAGACACCGTGATGTCTTGGTGTCTTTTATACGCTAGTTATGTCAAACATCGCTCGTTTAAGCAACTCACTTCAGCAGATCCAGCAGTATTCTTTCAATTTACCCTTCTATCTGTATAATATTGGCTAGAGACAAAATCTTAGATTAAGGCATCACAAGAGCTTCCACAATTACTTCGGAGTTGAGTTCGACAACGTTATCCATCTGAAAATTCTTCCATGTTCCATAATTCAAATAACCCTCAAAACAGACACAATCCTTCAACAGAGATACCGCAATGTCACGGTGTCTCTTCATCTCTCGTGATGCCAAACATGTCTCGTTTAAGTGAGTCACTATTTCACATTTTGTTTAGTTTTTTATGCGTATCAATCGTTATGAGAGGTGTTTGTTAAGCGAAGTTTCACTCCGTTCCTAAAACATTAACTTCGACCTAGGAAATTGGATTACATTTAGGAACATAAATCTGAGTGATTTGTTCTATATATTTTAATTTCAGTTATTAATGTTCAAAAATTTGATATAAAATATACAATATTTAGCTATCCACTCAAGAACCATAAAAATTTAAATTTATTCGTTTAAAATTTTACAATTTCATAATGCTTTTTTAAAAACACTTGTTCAAGCCTATTTTGCTAAAATAGGGTTTTGGAAATGTATTTTGATTGGAAATGTATATAAATTACAATGTTCGTATTGTGTTGCTAGTTGCTCTTACTACCAAATTAAATAGCTTCTTCCTTTTAAAAAATATTCCATATTCTATTAATTCAGCTAAGAATTACAAAATAATTTAGTTGCATGCGTGTTATGTGTAATTTTTGTATTACTTTTTGATTTCATTGAATTATTTAATTTTGCACAGAAGACAAAATTAATTACCTACAAAATTACGCAAACAATGCAGTACCTATAATTACTGTACTTCTATTTTTGACTCACTTTTTGTATAAAGGTCTTTGGTAGAATTTTAAAATGAAGATTTCCAATACTAACCAAAGGTTGTCAAATGGTAATGCAATATAAATTCCGAAATTGCATTTGAAACCTGGTGCAATGAACTCAGTATTTAAGTGTGATTATAAAAATGGTTGAATTCCAATAAATTAACTAAAATTTTCTTCAATGATCAATTTATATTTTCTTTTATTTTATAACTATCTAGTATAAAAGGATGTAATCATAGATTTAAGTTCTCTGTAGTAATTAATTTACCTCGCTTTTACAGTTCCATTCTAAGAGTCTTTAGTGAAAAAAAGCAAAATTTTAAACCTCTTTATTTATATATATAATAAAATTTTTATCATAGGAATTATTGAAATTTTTCATTTTTTAATCGTTAAGAAGCTTAACATGAAAACTTTGTTCAAACGAATGATGCTCCTTTTAGTCAATCAATAATGATGTAAACTTTTTCCAATTTTTGTCATGTTTACCAAAGTAGAATTTTTTAAATTGATATACCAATTTGGAAAAGAAAGTAAAACTCTCGTTATAATGATCATATGAAAATGACAGTTTAATCGAAAGTTTGCTATATTTTTGTTGGTTGATTAGCAATTAATGAAAATGTTATTGAGGATAAAATGTTGAGAAAAAAGAAAATCATCCTATATTTTAGCTCATAATTTTATTTCTATGTAGTGGTAATAAAAAAGGGTGAACGTAATAGAAGGATTAGAAGGAAGTCGTAAAAAGAAAATAATATTTGATGCTGTAGGAAAATAAGACTCTATATAAGACTTGCTGTAGGAAAATAAGACTTCTAGATAATTGTCAAGGTAAACTTGCTAGCTAATATGGAATTTTTTTTTCTTAATATACTTTTGCTTTTTATATCTTAAGTAATACTGTAATTAAAAATTTATATGAAATATTATGAACTCGGTTTTTTTTAAAAAATAATTTAGTTGTTCTGTTATATCAGTTGTAAAATTTAAAAATATATCAACTCCTTGGTTGTTCTTTTTTTCATAATGAGATTTTTTTAAATTGAATACTTCATTAGCAATTTTTTGCCTGAATTTGGGGAAAACATTTATTTATAGTTTCAAAACGCACTACAGGTATCAAAACAAAAGGCAGTGTTTAGTGGAAATTTTATGAGATCCAACTGTTTTTAACAATTCAATATAGTTTTCGCACTTTCAAACTCACACAATACAATCATTTTTTATGTTCAAAAATATTTTAATTTCCTGTTATTGCCAATTAGCCAAAACTAATTTTAATTACTGGAAAATAATATCAAACTTGCTTTTTTTCTATGAACAATTACCGTCACATCATTTGTAGAATAAGTTTTCTTTTATCTATTGCATAATTTTATTTTATTGCTACGTATTATGTTTAAAATCCACTAATTTTTTTATTAGTATATACAATCAATTTAACATTGTTTAAGTAAAAATAATTCATTATACTTAATTTTCTGAATAAGTGTCCTTCATCTAAATAGCCATGTTTAGTGAATATAGAATAATTTTACACTAGAATTATTTTTCTCCAATTTATTTATTTATTCTTCTATTGAAAACATTCTCATTATTTGACATTATTACCAAGCTGGAAAGATGAAGATTCATTGATTTGTTCAGATATAAAACAGTTTATATAAAATTTATTTAGTTTGTAATACAGTCTTTAGCAGCACTAGGGCTATTTGATCCAGTACTTCATAATTTTGTACCGGGATCAGATGATGAGAGCGATAATTGAGTTGGAACTTCACCTCAAACTATACCTTTGGAAGGGTATTTAATTCTCAAGGATGAATGTGCACCAGGTTAGGTTACACGGACGCTTTTCGGTAAAATCTAGTCTCAAATTTGAAACTCTCCAGTCTCGATGTCAAAATCTTTCTCTCAGACAACTGCAGCCAAGACTAACAAAATAATTGAGTCAATTTAGGTGATAAAGTTTACTGAGAAATGGTTAAGTAGATATAATTCAAGAACTTTCAGGAAGTTGAGTTAAACCAATTTATTAACTCAACTCTAAACTGAGAACATTGTAATTGAGAGATTTTCGGCTTTTGTGCCGGTAGGGAAATTTCCAGAATATTTTTCGGGGGGCAGCAAGAAAAGTCCAGAACACTTATCTAGTAAACTGAAGAAAAGTCTAGAATCTTATGTAACACGAAATAAAAGAACATGCTCACAGTTTTTTTTTTAATCTACCCGGATTCGAACTCACAATCTCTTGACTACGATACCAGTGTTATAACCATACGACTATACAGACTCAATCTTTTCGTTTCAATACTACATTATAATCTGATATTTATCAATACGTTATTGTGCTCTATACCGAGAAGCTATGTCAATACTTAATGTGTTTAAGTAGGTGCAAATTTTTTATGAATTGCTATCAATGATTTTATAGCAGTATCAGACATTCTACAATCGAATTGTCAATAATGGCTAAAATAATCAAACTGTTAAGTTTGAGTATATACTATTCTACTAAATATGAAAGAAGACCCCATCATGGGAAGAATTTATTATAATTTTTGATACAGCTACATTCCTGTCTATTTTCTGAGAAAATTTAGCAGTATTGAGTAAATTATAACTGCAGTTTAATATTTTACGATTAATTATAGTTAACTTTGTTTTTATAGGGTCAAATATCTCTAAAACCCCAATCTCATGCTTTGAAAAGATCTGTAGTAAGGTCTTTTTACATGGTTTATCATATACTGTTTGTATTGTGGTTACAAATAGTTGTAGTAAAGTTTAAGTTATTCATTAAGTGGCGCTTCAACATCCTGTGAGAAAGATGTTAATTTATTGACAAATAAAGTCAATTCACAACATGTAAACTAATGTAATAAACGTCACTATATGTGTCATTTTTCATCTAATAATATAATGTATCACCTATGTTATGACGCAGCAATATGATCTTTTCTACGGGTCCCTTACATTGTGTAGCGAAAATACGTTAGGTGGTGAGAAGTCTAACAAGTTAGATAGAATAGATAACAAATAGATAACGAAGCTTTCTTCAATAAAAACACACGGAGCACTGAAAACAAAACTCAACAGTAGTGTAAACAAATACAGTGTTTGGAGAAATTGACTATACTCTAGAAATAAGTCCAACGTTTTTATCCTATAAAAACAAAGTTAAATAACAGTACAGTATCATAACTGGAGAACTCTCAACGAACAACAACTAAAAAGCTCTCTTTATGATCAACCATCTAAAGAGAGAATTTACTCGATCAAATTCCTTCTCCTCTCTCGTTTTATAAAGTCTACGAGAAAGGATATCGATTTTTTTCTACAAGCCTAAGGTTCTAAGGATTTTTACTCTTGATAAAATCTTCATGCATTTTTCAGAATCTTCATATATGTCACCGAAGACGAGCTTATTCTCCAAATGCTAACTAAAATATATACAGTCTTTTTTTATTACGAAACTGATTGCGGAAAGTGATAATTACAGATTCAAAGCAGTATGATTCAATAAAATTAGAACTGTGCATAGCACGTTTGTCACGATAGAATTAGTAGTACACGAGAATTACATAAAATGATCAGAAATTGAGTTTTGTCATCAAGAAGGATTTTTAAAAATTTCAAATCAGAACTAGTGAGTCTTCAATCATGTGCTGAAAAGGAAATAATGTAATCATTCGAAAGATGTTTTTATCAATTAAAAATTTGTCTTCTCATTTACCTAATCCGGGCCTTATTCAATCTTTCCTATAAGTCTTTAACTTTTAAATCGTTGTATTGCCTTAATCAGTTTTTTTTTATCCCAGAAATATTATCCCTTCACTAAACAATGAATTTCAAATTTATTCATTTTATCGTATAGATCAGTCTAAATTTTTGATTACAGGTTCGTTTTGTCCTCTATAATTATTTTTGATTCTTATAGTAGATATAATAGCCATTATTATATGATAGGCCATATAATTCTTTTGTAACAATGCTTTTGGGATAATGATGCATGCAATGCTCATGCATTATCAAAGCTGTTGACAATTTAGCTAGTTTCTGAACAATACATCATTAAAAGTGATTTTTCATATTCGATTTCTTCATATTAACGGTATTATTTAAATACATTACTAAAATGTTTACCTATTGAAAATACAAACATTTTACTTTTCTCACTATGTCAATTGCAATGAATATAAATGTTATTTTATTCTTGTTTTATCGATATCATTTTGTTCTTCAGGGAATAGTGGGTAATAAATCATCTCAGGTCATTTGCTACGATGACAAAAAAAATTCGTACACTATTTTATTGCAGTTTTCAATTAATGTAAGAATCCTAGTTCGAATTTTGCATTTCAAAATCAAAAGCATCAAAAAATTTGTCTTGATTTTATTGAGATAGCATATCGAAATTTAGAGAGCACAAGTATAGTAGAAAGGTAGTTGCAATAATAATAATAAACAGAGATAATTAAATGAGTTTCACTTTCAAAATTTCCAGAAGCATGTTGTGTATTGAATGACTTTGAACGTATTTAATTTGAGAGACGTATATTTAACAATCTTAAGAGAAGGATTAATTATGTTTCTCTTACCTATATAAAGACGCTTGAAATGTTCTATGACTGAGTTTTTTTTCTTATTTCTTTTAAACATTTATACCGATAAGCAAAACGAAGCTAGAAGTATTTTGAAATGTTAGGAATAACCTAATGTTATGAAATTCTACAATTTCAGCGAAAATGTAATTTGAGGCAATGGAAAGCAAAACATTATCATGAAATTCATCTAATGATTGATTTTATTCAATAATGGCATGTATTTGCCTATGTTATAGATATTATGATATATATTAACCAAGCTAAATTCATTTTATGAAAAATATACTTATTTAAGCACATTTGTTATTAATTAAAAGCGAATGCAAGATTAGTTTAAATTAGAGGACAAAATTACCATTTGACAAAAAAAAAACTAAAGTGGCAAATTACATTAAATTAAATAATGAAAAATAAAATGATATAAAAATGAAAAGACGGATTATACAAGCAATTTGAATAATTTATCAGCATCAGTCAAAAATTTATACACTTCAGAAATGCGGCATGCCTTAAAAAGAAATTCTATTCCTCATTTTTTATAAGCATCTAGTAATTGGATGCTGAACTTATATTTCTTCAGTCAATTTTGAATGACATTTTTAGATAGAGAACTACAGTTTTTTTTTAAATTAATGTCACCAAAGCAAACAAGAAACAACAACTTTAATATATTTCTTCATGAACATCTTTCAGCTTGCTACTTTGAAAATTTGACCAATAAAGTATATGTTGATGTTCTATGAAAATGCTCTATTTTCTGAAAAAATGAAACTTTCCAAGCCAAATGAAAACATTTAACAATTAAAATGTTAACGAATTAAAAAGTAGAACATAAAAATGCAAATTTTGTTAAAATGGAATGATCACATACGTATTTTAGACCTTTTACGTGGAATCTGATATTGAACTCAATGAAATCATTCGGTAAACAATTACCATTGAACAATTTAAAGCAAACAATTACCCCTATTTATGAATATAAATATTGATTTAACAAACCTGCATAAAAAAACCACAATCATTTTACTTTGTATACATATATATATATATTGGGTTGTTCGGAAAGTCATTTCGTTTTTTTTTTTTTT
>JAPMOQ010045994.1:6564958-6577425 GCA_026543055.1 Argiope trifasciata
CTGATTGGTCTAAAATTCAATTTTTCATAAATCACTCAGCACTGTTTTCTGGCAAAAAAGAAAATGTATCTTGTTTTCTAAAAGCAATGCTAATTTGCCAAGTACGTTTTATTAAATATATTTAATAGGATCTGTAGTCAATATAATTATTTATTCTTAATTTTATTAGCTTAACAATTATTGTCTTTAAAAATAAAAATAAATCTTTCTAGCCTTTTAGAACAATTTACCTACTGACTGAAACTATATATCATTAACGGCGTAGAAAGTAATTTTAGGATCAAACTTAGCATGAATGCATATGAAAAATTATAAGAAATCTCAAAAATATATAATTTTCTCTCATAAATTAATTCAATAATTTAGTAAATCTTTTCTCCTTTATAGATAATTCATTTTCTTCTTCTTCTTATAAAGGCTAAGAATACTTTAAATTTTTGCATCATTTCCTACGATTTGAATGTTATAATTATACGATTTGAATGAATAGTTTTTAATTAAAATTACACAGAAATTTAATAAAATAAATAAAATACGAAATTTATATGAAATATAAAATATATATAAAACTTATACGAAAAATAATCCAATACATTTTCAAAATGTTGTTCAAAATGGGAGACATGATTTGACAAACCGTTTCAGATTTTCTCGAAAGGCAAGCGATTGAAATCTAATACAGTGGAGAGTTAAGATGAAATTCATGTAGATTCCCACATGTTGTATATCTAATCGTCTTAAAAATAAATTCTTGACGATTTTAAAATTCCAAGAAAAACACGTAGTTACATTACACGAAACGTAAGTAATGAGCTGAATATAAGGAGAACAGTTAGAAAAAAATAACCAAAATATTTTCATCTGAGAGCCTATTCGGTTAAATTAAATAATTCATGAATATTAAAGGACTTTAGCTATTCGTTTTTTAAAGAAAATTTCACTAACACTAAGAAAAAAATCATGTTTTAAAAATTAAATAACAATTTATGGTTCCAAAATTTCAGAAGTAAGTGTCATATATTTTAATGACTATTTGAATTTAATTACCAAGAGCATTAGAGAGTTTCTCAAAAGCTTCCCAAAGATAGCAGCTCGATTAACGAAATTTTTATTTAATTAAGATATCAGAATGTTTTTTGCTCTTCTGAAAAAAGTAAATCTCTTCGAGTGATTTCGTTTTGTAGTATTGTTTTTATTTTTCAATTAAAATCTTCTGACTGCAAAAAATTATTTTTTCATTGTTATTTCAAAAAAGAGGGATAGTAAGAATTTTGTCTTTTAATCCTTGATGTGTGAAATGTTAGTTAACACCTTCTAATATTTTAAAAACTAATTAACAGCCAAAGTATAAAATTTTTTTTCAAATTTTAGTTTATCGGGATATTATTTGTTTTTAATCTGTTGACAAAATGCTACCACATTTTTTAAATTGACCTTCATAAGAAATTGTTAACAAGTAGTAATTCAGAAATTAGATTTCATTTCATTTGGATTAAGCGAAGGTATACAAATTATATACATGATGGATTCTCTGTGAAATCTGTGAAGTTGAAAGTGTACCTCAAGGCTACAGAATTTTGGTGAACTAACAACAATGGAATATATTAACTTCTAAGAGTTGGAAATGAAAAAAAAAATGTGCAAAATTGTTGATTAGCTTAATTTGATTAATTTCTCCATCTTTGATAGGTAAGCAACTGTAGAAATAAGAAAACTTTTACTTTTCTCTTCCATTCTTCTCCTTCAGAGTTGGAGAACCCACTTAGGAATTCATCCAGTATTTCCATTCTCCATTTTCGAGAATTTTATATGATCTTCCTTAACAAAATTGGTTAACTAGAAATTTTTTCCTGCTTCTGAAATTACTTTTTTAAATATTTGCCTACCTGTACCCATAAAATTGGATGAGTCATGGTTGACTTAAAACTATGAAGAGAGTATGTTAAATTACAGATAAAGGCATGTTAGAAACTAGAATCAAAGGCCGTAAGATTGTCAAGTAACTTGATTTAGCTCCATTTAAATTTATTTTCTCTATTTATAACAAAATACTTTTAAATAAACGAATAGCTCACTGCAAGTGATACAATTAAAAAGTCATTATTCACATTAAAATTGCTTTTATTTTAATACGCAACAACATCAAATTCTTGTAAATTCACGAAAATGCCATTGATCAACAAGTTGTAAACCCTTGGAACTGTATAGCATTTAATCGATATTATTTCGATGGCAGATAATCGATATTATTTCGATGGCAGATAATCGATTATTATTTAAAAAGAATTTTTGCTTACAGTGAACAAAACAATGAAAATACACTAATACAATTACTAAGATAAGATAAGCAATCCGTTTACATGATAAGACCATACAACAGGGAAATGTTATGAATAGCCATGAGAAATTCATTGGAGAATTATTCTCTTTACTGCGGTAAACAAAGTTTCCATCTTTTTCTCAAAAACGGGTGGTGACATATCATATATACAACACATCATCTCATTATCATTGTATCTGACTACGTTCAGATGGGCATTCAAAAAAAATCTACATTTAAATAATTATTTTTTTAATATTCAAATGCAAAATCACAATATTTGGCAGGATTTATTTATGACTTAATAATATTCATAAATATTAGAAAAATATATAGAATATTTTATTTTGCATCAAACTTGACCTTCTCCTTAACAATTTGAATTAAAAATAAATGATGAGAACGGTGTAGGCTTCGATGTACTGTACATACGTCTATCACAGATTGACTATTCCACCCCGGCAGAAGACACATGGGAAAAGTGGAATAACAAGACGGCCGCCGCATTGGCAGGAACTGTGGTTGAGTCCTAAGGACCATCACCGACAACCCTTCACTAAGGAAGTACGTCCCGTCATCGATTGGAGAAGCCAAACCCTCATCTTATCGCGTACCCACCATTCACCCACCAGAGCCAATCACCATTCCGGAAGCTTCTATTCCTCACTTACGAGGTCCCCTCTTTGGAACTTATATATATCATTGATGTATTCTCTAAAGGTTAAAGAAAAAGCTTAGGGATAATTCTAAATTCTTGCTCATTGTAAGAGTTTTATTGCAAATCATAGTTATCGAAATTTTGATCTTTACCCGAAGTTTAAAATACACAGTATTCTACAGTGGTTTGCACTGCATATGTAATTTAGTTTATTCAGTAGATATTATCATAAACTGAATGTCCGAATTTGATTTTGATATTTTAAATAGATCTTCAGTAATCGTGTTTGAAAAATGAAAACTTTTGGATATACTACAATTTAATTTTCAATGAAATGAAAAGCGCACTTGACTTTATAACTCTCTAAATTTGTAGGTTATTCCTTCTTTTGCCTGAACAGAATTCTTTTTTTTTTAAACTTTCAGTTTGTAAAATTTTCTTTCTTTTCCAATTGCATTGAGTAAGTATTGTAATTTTTCATGCAGCTGCTTTCAAGCTTTCTTCAGGTATTTTTATTTTAATCATTTGAAGATATATGATAAGCTGCAGATACTGTTATCAATTGATGTTTGAAATAAGTGCGATTTAAATGTTTCCCATGCTTTTCTTTGGAGAGGAATCAGAAATAAGCTTCAGTGGTAATCAGGATATTTAGCACTTCCAAATTATTTAAACTTGTAACAAAACCCCAAAATAATAAAAAAATTACACTGAATAGTAAAATAAATGAGATAAAAAAGAAACAATTTTTAAACAGCTTAAATGAATAGAATTACAATCGCTTGCTTCTCGAATTGCTTACATCTCTAATTTTAACGGTTGAGTTAAGATGTATAATAATTAAGCTGCAGATGCTGTTATCAATTATTGTTTGAAATAAATACGATTTAAATGTTTCCAATGTTTTTCTTTGCCCAAAAATTAGAAATAAGCTTCAGTGGATAGATATTTAGCGCTTTCAAATTATCTAAACTTGTAACAAACCCCGAAAATTAAAAATTTACACTGAATAGCAAAAGAAATGAAATAAAAAAGATTATTATTAAATAGCCCAAATGAATGGATTGAAAAATTCTTGCTTCTCGAATTGCTTACATCTTGTATTTTAGTTGTTAAATTCTATTAAAATCCCTTTAATTTTTCCTAATCTAAACATAAAATAAAAATCCCTTAATTTTTCTTTTTCTAAACATAAAATAAAAATTACCTTTAATTTTTCTTATTCTAAACATAAAATAAAAGTAGTTTTGTTCGAAGATCGAAGCTGAGATTTTTAGATAAAATACTGCAAATTTCACCGAAGATACTAAGTGGTATTTCATCATAGGGGGTACCTTAATGAAGTAAACGTTTGTATTAAATCTTGTAACTTAACCTGATTTAATTTTAGAGATTTCATGAATATTGAGAATAGATAACATTTCCTGAGAAAATCTGTTCAGTATTATCTCAGTTGGAAATATTCTAATCATTTTAAGCACTTGGAGATTCTCAGTGATTGGTTCAGGTTCGCAGGCTTTCGGGTAGAAGTGAAAGAGGGGGAAAGCAGTGCTTTTGCATATGCAATTCTGTGTATAACAAGCATTAAGGAAAAATTTATGTCACCTTTAGCAGTTTCAAAACCCTTCCGCCAACATTGTAAGTTTCTGTGATGTCAGACAGACACTTTATGTGTCTGCTGCTGACATTTATTCATATGTAAGAGAAATAATTACTTAATAAATTATAAAGTGAGGAATTTATTAACACATTAAATCAAACCTATGTTTTGGAGTTTATTTTGTAGCTGAAGATCTTTCGTGATTTGGAATTATTTTCATGAAAGTAATTGATATAACGTCCTTAATTTCGCTGTGGAAATAAAATTACTTTATATTTTAACATTCTCAACAGTGTTTTTTTATTCAAATATTAATATAATATTGTGAAAATCAATAAATATATTTCAAAAGAGATTAATGAAACACTAAATAGGTCATTTATAGTAGCAAACAATTTAAATTTCCATCACCTACACTGAAGAGAGTTGATTATCTTTAAAAAGTAGTGGTAAGGAAGTGAAATGTTATTGTTTTAATAGAGTTTTATTTCTTTTTTGGTCAAGAAATAAGCTTCGAATTTTTCTATTTAAAAATACATCGCAATTTCTCAAAATAATATATATAACTTAAAACGATTAAAATAAAACTTCGATTGCATAGAAATTTTTTTTTAAAAAAACTTTTGTCACAGTAATAAAACAGTCTCTTATCGAAGCGTGATTTTTTTTTTCAATAATTTCAGTTTACATATTATGTCATTCGAGAAACTTGAAGGATGAATGTGAATTGTGTGTAAACTAACAAATTAATAGCCCAAAGAAGATTATTTTACATACATGGTCATATCCAAAGTTGCAAGTGCATATGAACTAAAAAACTATGCAACTCTTTTAATAACTCTTTCTTCAGTAATATGTATTAGTGACATGTTAATCGCTTAACATATATGGCAAACTTTTAACAGATGATCTGAGCAAATATCTTTCACCTTAAAACTTAACAAATAAAATTCCGGTTTATTTTTTTAAATTCATGACGGTCAGAATATCTCTCTTTATGTGACTGGACATTAAGCAGAACAAGAGAACCGTTTACCTTTCGGCTTCCCACTAGATCATGGGACAGATGTTAAAATGCGTTTTTAAATTAAACTATTATTTCCGTCTTTTTTTCCCTCCAGGGTTTCACCTAATTAGAGTTTCCATTAAGTTAGACTCATTGGTCAATTTTTACGAGATACTCTTCTTTATCTCATTACTATCATGTTAATTTATAGAAATTTTGTGAAACACGTTCTTTTTTTGTATAGCGAAGAAGAAAAATAATGGGGTGAAAATTTTTATTATTGATTACAAACTGAGATAGCAAATATGTAGTGATTTTATAGTATTGTATTTGTAAAGTATGTCTAAATAATAATGTATGTTTAAAAATCTCTTCTTTAGTAGGATTGATTAGCACACCAGTGCTTACCAATGAATTATTACCTAAAAGTTTTCAAACTTGGAACTCTACATAAAAGATTATAATGAAAATAAATGGCGTACATAATGAAAATGTATTTAAATTTTTCTGACATTTCAATACATTTATATAAATCTGTGAATTGAATTGCGCAGATGTAGAGAGTTTAAATGACTGTTAAAAATATAACGGTAACAACTTCATTACGGCAACATTAAACTAGGATTTGAAATTTTATTTTCAGCACTGTAATGATCTTTTAACTCATAGAAAGATTAAAACAATGTAGCTTCAGATTGTAGTTAATTAGAAAATGTCCGGAAATCCTTTAAGTAATGATGCTATGAGTTTCGTTAAAAATTACGACCGGACTTGTTATTAGGTGAATTAACTAAGCAGTAGTCAGAATAGTAACTTTGAATAAAATTTCAGTTAATAACATTTTTCTATTCATATCTTTGCAAATTTAGTTGAATTAATTATGAATTAGGATGTCCCATAAGTTTCTTTCCTATTTCTAATATGGAATGGATTCACAATGTTTACCGTTTAAAATATTATGTTAGATAAGAACACATTTGTTGTGCTACCAAAATTGTGTTTTGAACAAGAAATAATCATCTAAAAGCGCTTATCGCGAAAAGAATTTTTTAGAGACAGAAAGAAGTAATAATCACGCAAGATGGCTCAAGATCTGGAGAATATGCAGGATGCTATATAACATCAAAGTCAAACTTCTCTTTTACGAATATCAAACTTGTCTTTTACGAATATTGCAACATGTGGCGTTGTCATGATGAAGAAACGCTTCGTCAGTTCTTTAATCCTGGCCAGCATTTTTTTGAAATGACAGTTTAATTGATCTAGTTGGTGACAGTATTTTTCGTAGATTATATTGCTTCACCTTGAGTTAGGAGCTCGTAGAAAATTACGTCTTTCCAGTTCCACCAAATGGACTATTTTGGGGTGTCGTCTTCATTGAGAACGGTTGTAATAGTTATAACACCATCTCCTTACATGGTACAAATCTCGTCGACAGTATTTTTTACACTATTACCTATCTTGAAATAATGTAGCATAACATGACGTAAATGTCGCCTTTCGCTATCCATGTTTAACGCTGTGAATGAAAGTTTTAAAAGAGACCTCGGCAAAAACGAAGCTTACGGTTAAAAGAGCTCTGGTATAAATGAAACCGATGACATAGACGGCTTATAGATACGCCTGCACAAGTAGGACAAGATAAGGACATTCACAATGCGATGAGAAAAGAACTATTGGAACATCCTAATATTATACTTTTCCAGAAAACATCAAGTAGTGGCAATAAGGAAATTTTAAATTCAAAATAAATCAATGCCTTTTTTTAAAAAAACAAAATCATTTTTTTCATACTTAGTTCTCACATTACGTACGGGCCGCGGTGGCCTGGTGGTAAGGTCTCGGCTTCGAAACCGGAGGGTTTCAGATTCGAGACTCGAGAATCGTCGTGTGAGGGGGTCTCTTGCTCGTTAAATCTGTAGTTTAGTTTTAGTTTTAGTTTAGTTACATTAACGTCCCGTTTAAAGCAACACGAGGGCTACGTTAAATCTGTAAGGCCAAACGTTCTCCCGTTGGTGTGGTGTGAAGACGGGGGTGCCAGTTCAGGTGTCGTCCTCGTCATATGATCTTGATTCAAAATTACAAGGTCTGTCCCAAAATAGCCCTCATGTTGCTTTAAATGGGACGTTAATATAACTAAACTAAACTAAACTCACATTACGTACACGGTTATCCTGATTTATTAAACTAATCGCTCTAATGCAACTATTATAGGGTAAAAAAATGCAAACCTATCAGATCTGTTTGATGTGTGAATAACAAAAAAAATTTGAATTGTTATAGCATTTTGAATTACACAGTTTGAGATATTATGTAATTCTCGTAACAGCCGGCTTCATGGCATAGGGGTAGCGTATCTTCCTCATTATCTGGGCGTCGAGTCCCGGTTCGGGCAGGGTTGTTCGGTGTTCTATCTTTGAGACGTATGAATGAGCCACCCTGTAAAAAAGGATTGTGCAAGCGAATGTGTGTGTCAGCTTCATTTGAGCTAGAAGTCAGACTTCTGCCCTCTGGGTGCTCAGGGGTCTTTACCCTCAGAAGCTACTGCACCCCCTTTCCCTATAAACACGGATACGACATCATCATCATCATTTTCGTAACAAGTTCTCAAGTGTCATTTACTATGATTAACAATATATTTACTACAAATTCCACAGATATACAATAAATCCAGCGATAAAATTTCCCTTTTTAATCAAAGTATAACAGTCTAATTCAGTATTTTTAAATTTTTTTTAATCATAAATCCAAATGAATGAGCCTTTTTTTGGAAATAAAAATATTCTTTCGTGCAAATTGAACTGAAAAAATGTCTTACAAACTACAATTTACAAACAACTGCAATATCCTCTGGATACTTTGAGAAAATTTTCGTAGTAATTTTTTTTCAGTTTTCTGCCTTCTAGTTATAACAAATTGGTGTTATGTCCTCAGTATCGAATAAAAAATAAATATGCAGGATTAAAATATTTAAAAATCTATCAAATACCTCATTAGTGTGGATTGAATTTAATCTGTTCTAATTATACTTCTTTTAAATAACTGTAAACTGAAAGTATTCATTGTAGGAAATTTAGAGATTTCACTTAGGTTTATCATAATTCTTTTCATAGAAAAATTTTGCTTTGAACTATTAAATATATTTATATTTTCTGATATTTCATGTAGCTTTTAGGTAAATTCTTGTAGGAAGTTTATTTATTGAAATGGTTCCCATAACACGATTCTGGAAAAGTTTCTGTCTCGTTATTCAACATTATAAGTATACAGGGTGTCTCAAAAACTTTGAGCCCGGCTTTTATTCCTAAAATATTGATCATAAATATATACTGTAAATTACAAAATTGCGTTAAAAGGATACAAAATGCTATTAACTCAATTAAAATTTTCATGGGATTAAAATTTTAAAAAATACAAAATTTAAATTTCTATTCGAATCCCGTACAAAAAAATCCAGCTGAGTAAAATTCATTCCATCCCCTAATAAGGTCATGCTCAAAGTTTCAGGCATTTTATCATGAAAACTGTCTGAGATAAGTTAAAACAAAGTTGGCGAAGAGTCAATCACAAATTAAACTGCAAATGTTTACAGTGTCAGTGCAAATGACGCGACTCAGGATTGCATTATAAGGAAATAAAATATGTTTCATATCTTTAGTTTTAAACATAAATTTTAAAATGTATTCTACCTGAAAAATACTGTGGCCCCATGTGTATCAATCGCCTGGTGCCTAGTCACCTGAGAGACTAGTCTGCTAGGGATCAAGCTAAGGGTTACTCCTTGGGCTTGGCATTAAAGGTGGTCACTGCCCCCGGGGTAACACCGAGCGTATAGGAAACCGATTAGCACTTAGGCTAGCGCCGAGGTTGGGAATGGCCAGAGCCGGTGGCTGCCTTCCCTTGTTGGGCTCCATGGTGGGAGGTGCCTTCGGACCTTAATTTCTATCAATATCATATGGGTAAATCCAAACGGGATCCCTTCGGTGGGCAACACATCAATTTGAACGTTATTCCAATAGAACCAAATTTTCCAACCTTTTTCGTAATAAAATATCTTCTGACACCAATGAAACTTTTCCTTCTGTTTCTCCATTTTTGGTAGAGAAGGCCATTACTGGCACTATAGACGAAGTTAAAAGCACTAAAAAACTCAGATCCAGCGATTTATTGGTCGAGGTATGTTCTCGGAAACAATCACAGCAGATTGTTAAAATTAAAGCTTTTTCAAATATACCAGTCATTGTTTCTCCCCATGCATCTCTAAACTCTTCCAAAGGGTAATTTCTTGTGGGAAGATGTTTAATGTTCCGATTGAAGAAATTACTAAAGAATTGCAAACACGGGATGGTATCCATGTACGACGTATTTCTATACGGAGAGATGGTCAGCTCCAAAACACTAAACATTTAATTTTGACGATTAGTTCCTATAAATTTCCAGAACACATAAAGGCAGGTTATATGCACCTTGCAGTTACACCTTATATTTCCAATCCATTACGTTGTTTCAAGTGTCAAAGTTTGGGACATTCTAAATCTTCTTGCCGCGGGACTTAGACTTGCGCCCGTTGTGCAGATGTCGGTCATGACAGTAGCAATTGCAATGCTTAAGAGAAGTGTGTGAATTGTAAAGGGAAGCACACATCTTTCTCTCGGAGCTGTTTTGCTGGAAACAGGAAAAACAAATAATTTCCACTAAAGTAAAAAACCAAATATCTTATCAGGAAACACGAAAATTAATAAAACCTAAAACTTCTACCGTCAAAGAATGCTTCTGCCGTCAAAGAATTATCTACCACATCCACTCAATGGGATCTAAATGATCTAACTTTTGGCAGAAATATAAAACAGATGGATTCGATACCAATTGCGGGTAATTCAAATAGCTTACCAAAGTCCTTTTCTCGCCCTGTAGCATCAGTTTGTGAACACGTTTCTGTTTCACCTGATTTAACTGGTTTCAAACTTGTTACGCACAAGAAAAAGTTTAAAAAATCCTCTCCTTTTAAAACAAAAAATGGTAGCAAGGCTGAAAAAATTTCAAAATTTTATTTTGTATCGCCTCGTTAATGTCCCAGCACAAGTACCATACAAAAAACTCCAAATACTTCTATTCAAACCAAATTGCTCTTTTCGCCTGACGCAGTTATTCCTCCAAAAGAAATAAAAGTGGAAAAATCTCAGGAATCTGGTGCTGATGCCAAGATGATCTCATCCTGCGTGTCAGATGGTGACGATGACACATTAGAGTATAACATGTCTGAGGTCTTGGAGGACTCCACAGATGTGATTAGCTCTCCACCTCCTTGCAAGCCCAAAAGAGAAAAAAGAAAGTATATTATTCCGACAAAATACAGAAATATTTAGCAGTTTTGCATAATTTTTTCTCTTTAATATTTTATTTTTTGCCATGCATTTTCTTTTGGTTTTATCACATTACATAATTCCGTACGATTTTAATTCCATATTGTATACTTCGTCAATATTTAATCCTTTTACCGATTTACGTAAATGTTTCAGATTTAATGATGCAATGTGAAAAACTAACCAATTGTCAATTAAAATGAAAAATTTCAATGTTTTTGGAATTTTAACACCTTTTATACAAAAGCACCATATATTTTAACACCATGAACTTGCTTATACACCATACGTTTGGCGTTGTATGGCCAAGAATGGCTCTTGCGCCAGTAAAACCAACCACCAACCCAATCCAATCACGTTGTTCATTCCATGAAGATGTTCCTCCTAGACACATACACTGAGGACCGTATGATAAGCGGGGCATATAGGATTAATTTAACTTTACGATCGCCAGACCTTACTCCAACCGATTTTTGGCTGTAGAGGTATGTAAAGTTTCATATCTACGGTAATTTTTCAGTCATTTAGGTGGATCTGATGAGATTCAACTGGTCGAGACATCAATGCCAGCATTCCACATTCAAATGTAATAATCGTATTTACACATTTCATTTGCTTAATACATTGGGATTAGTTTAGTTTTATTAACGACCCGTTTTGAAGCAACACTAGGGATATTTTGGTATGGACCTCATAATTTTGAAATGCAGTCGGTTGACGAGGATGACACCTGAGCAGGCATCATCTCTCCAAACTTCCACACCACACCAGTGGGAGGGTGTTTGGCCCCGCCCTATTTAATGTGCAGCAGACCCGACTTCACGGTAGTTCTTCGCTGGAATGGGGTCTCGAACTTGCAATCCTCTGGTTTTGAAGTCAAGAACTTACCATCAAGATAATACCATGCGATGAATATCATTTTTAACATGTTTTGTTTCAAAAAAAAATGCTCAATGTTAAGTTACTCCACTTTGTTTTCTTAATTTAAATGAATCATCTGAGTTTGATCTATAGTTTTAGTTTTAATTATACTAACACCCCATTTTAAAGCAACACGAGGGCTATTTGGGGACGGACCTCGTCATTTCGAACCAAGATCAGATGACGAGGACAACACCTGAACTGGCATCCCCCTCTAAACACCACACCACACCAGCGGGAGGACGTTTGGCCTGACAAATTTAACGTGAAAGAGACCCCCTCACAAGACGGTTCTTCGGCGGAATCGAGTCTCGAACCTGAAACCCTCCGATTCCGAAGCCGAGACCTTACCACCGGGCCTATGATCTATGAGCCCCATCTATCGATCATTATTTGAATCATTGTTAAAGGTAAAATATCCAAAGGCGTTTTGAGCTTATTCCCACAACCTGCAATTTTTTTGAGCATGACTTTTTTTACTATTGAAATTTATTTCAAATCTTGTATTAAATTCGCAATTCTTTGTAAGCATATCAGACAATAAAGAGTAAGACATCTTAAAGTCCTTTTACTACATAAGAACTTTTACCATGGTTCGA
>JAPMOQ010045999.1:0-15367 GCA_026543055.1 Argiope trifasciata
TCCTCTCTTTAGTTCAAAACTCTTGACTCAAAAAATAAAAATGGACTTACTTTCTGCTTGGGTTTTGAACACAAAGACATGAAATTTCTTTTTTCCAACTACAGTTTTTTTTTTATGCAAATCAAAAGAATCTTCTCAAAGAATCTCCATTTTTCTTTCTCAATTTTAACCGAAGTCTGCATTGTCACGAAATTTTAATAACAGGATGAAATGGGGAAAAGGTGGTCCTTAAAAGATTTAACATAAGATTATGACTTTTTTTACCATCCATTTCTTTCTTGAACAAAAGAAAAGAATTTTTTAATGCTTTCAATTTATGTGCCTTTCATAAAAGAAGGGATTCCTGAATTTGCATCAGTAAACACTACACATGGTGTACATGAAAAAGAGATTTTACATAAATGAATTCAGTTTCTTACGAGTCGACAATTTTAATTTGAACTTCCTAGAAGTGATATTTAAATTTTGTTGACGCTCATGGATTCGGATATAATGATACAAAGTGAAAGTTGAAGTAGCTGGTTTGTAAATTCACAAAGAAATGTTTGTGAAATTTCAGCTGTAAACAGGGAACTGAAAAGAAGTAATTTCAAACGCACATAATTTTGGGGAGTGTGGGTGAGTATTCCTTCCTCTACTACGAAGCTATTATTGCCTTTTAAAAATGAATAAAAACATATGTAGAAGGATTAAAATGTATTCGAATCTGGTGAACTAAAATGTATAACTTCTTTGAAAATAAAATGTATTCGAATCTGGAAAACTACAATGTATAAGTTCTTTGAAAATATTTTATATGCTGTTCAAAAGATTCAAAAATAAAATTAAATCTGTTTTTGTTGAATTATTCAGCATTAGAACGATTTTGTAAGAAGAAATAGTGAATTAAAATCTTAATGTTGCATAGCAGGTTGAACTTTCAATAATTCTCTAAAACTTCCACTTTTAAAATTATTCAAAAAATTAATTCCACTTTTAATATTATTCAGAAATTAATTTTAGTTTAAAATTATACAAAAATTGATGTCATTGAGTATTTGAGTTATAGCGATTGCATGTTTCTGAAAGGACAGACCGACAGACAGTCAATCCATCTCTGTAATTTTGCTCAAAAGTTACTAGGGTTTCTATACTATAAATGTTAAATATGCCTGACGAATTTTACTGATCTAACTCTTCATTTTGTACATCTTAACATCATACTAATTTATATTCAAACAGTAGAATAGACAAACTTCCTCTGAACGGATTTTGCTCCAAATTTGATAGCAGTCTGCAAATTTGATATTGAGATCCTATACTAAATTTCATCCATATAAATCAAAGGGCTTTTAGTTATTAATTCCCCAGATAGACGGACATTTCAAAAATATGTGTTGTTGTTGTTTTAATTAAGGGAAGCCTAAAACGTGAAGAAATTTCGAGTTCGAATTTTTCGACGAATGCAATATTTACACTACGTGTATCGGAAAGTAAACAAATAGTGATTTTAAACTAAAATTATTAAATAAATCTCGCTTGAGGAATCATTTCGACATATTCCTTAAGTTCCTTGCCAAATTTAGTCAAAATATATATCTCTTTTAAATCCATTAGTTACCTATTCTGCATTCCACGCGCTTCCAGTTAAATCGAAACGAATTCGTGCTATATTCAAGAGGAGTTCACGTTAACACTTGCTCCTAACGTGCATATTATGCATATGCGATGATCCTAATAATCTTGATTCCTCTCCTGATTAGGGATACCCCATTCAATAGAGAGCATGCAAGTCTGGCACATCTTTGCCCGTCTGCAGAATGGAGCAGTATTTAAACACTTGTAGTGGAAACTTTATAAGCCAGATAAAATACTCAAGACTGAGTGATCACCTTTGTTTTGTGGTCATGTTATCTGGCTACCAATTCAATGATTGCGAATTCCAAAGATCGCTAGTTAGAGCTTCGCTCTCGACAATAGCAATATTGGTGACCTATGACGACAAACAAACAAAACGCAACCTTCGTGCAGCTGTTGTGGCGCCCACTACACGAATAAATAAATAAAACAATAAATAAACGAGGCAATAAATAATAAGCCAACAAACTTTTAAAAAGGCAATAAATAATCAGCCAATAAATTTCTTAAAAAGGCTATAAATAATCAGCGAATTAAAAAGTGAAGCTTGTAAATAAACGGCCTATAAAAAGGGATAAAGGTGCCTTAAAATCAATAGTCAATATGTCACTACTAAACAGGAAAAAAATATTGCGCGTCTCACCTCCGATTCACTGGAGGAGGAACATTATAGTGGAAGATTTATAAGCCAGATACCATCCTCAAGACTGAGTGATCACTTTTGATTTGTGGCCATGTTATCTGGCTACCAATCCAAAGGTTGTGAGTTTGATCCTCGCTACCTCCAATAGCAGCACAGTGACTTCTTTCAACTTGAGAGAATTCCATAAATGTCCTGCATCAATGCAGCCCTTAATAACGACTGAAATCATGTCTAAGCAAAGGATGGCGAAAGTGAAATACAATTTGTTAATGTGAATTATTGCATCATCTTGTGATAAAATTCCTCCGTCTGGTGGAAAGAGTTTCTTCTTTCACATGAGACACTATATACTGTAACGAATCTGTAACTTTGTTTCCTATCATAGTTAATTCCATCATATTGGATGCCTGATCAGAGACCTCTAAACTTGGCGATCATTTATCAACTTGTAGACGAATTTGGCGACAAAAGGGATAATACAGGGACCTTCAAGAATTTTGGCAATAGAGCCAATAAGAGCTTAGATATGTTTGATTGCTCAAGAGTCTTCTCTGCCCTACTCTGGAAATTATAAAAGTTAGGCAATGCAAGTCGAAAATAGTCAATACTACTATAGAATAGCACATGTCAATGGCGAATTATAGTTGAATCATTGCAGCGTAGGCGTTATATGAAATTCAAGCAGTTGGTGAATTGAAGTGTGCGCTAAACCATGGAGTTTGTTACAGAAGCAGCATCGAGACGTGTGGAGAGTAGCTAATCGTATAGTACTGAAGTTGGATACAGCTAAAGCGAGGAGACATTAGAGAATCGCAGGCGTTTGGAGAGACCATAGAGTATAGTTACGTAGATTTCTTCCTCCTGCTTAGTTCTGCCTGGCTGCTGCGTATGCTTTGGTTGTTGTTAGACATCGATTACTGTTTGTGCTGCTTTCTCTAAATGTTCTACTATTTACTGCTTGTGTGCTTCTCGGCTTTGTATTTATCGTCTGCGTATTCGTGCCTCCATGTTAATAAAATCGTCATTTGTTATGGAGGCCTATTGATTACGTTACACCACACACACACCATTAGTGAATCCATTCACTTTATGGGTTTGGTGCAATAGGTTCCGTAACAATACCGATAATAAAACAGCAACAAATCTTTTTATTGGGCATACGCTGCAATTCAGCTATGTAAAAATTGAGAAGATCAAATTGTTTAGAGTTAAATAGTATGAAAAATTGGAACGGTCAAGATGATTACATATGATTTGAAAAGTAGAAGAAAAAATTATTTTTTCAATTTTTACTAATAACTATTAATTGATCTTTTATATTTTTTTTGACTTAAATATCAGGTAATTAAATTCAACAAATGATTTGCAAACGGCTCTAAAAGATGGATTAGAAATTAATTTTTATTCCGTTTCTACTTTTTTTTAAAAAAAATTCTATTTTACATTCTGCTCGTTTGAAAATAATAATGATGCCGTGACCATGTCTCCACTGAAAAAGGGTGCAATAGCTCCTGAGGGTAAAGACCCCTGAACACCCTGAGGACAGAAGTCTGACTTCTAGATCATACGAACAGGACAGATACTGGCTTGCACAACCACTTTTTATAGAAGGGGGGGGGGGGAGAATGTACACGCCTCACAGAACACAAATGAAGAACCACCATGCTCGAACCGTTACGTCCAGATGACGAGGAAGATGTACTCTTTCTATGCCAGGAAATTGGCATTCTGCTCGTATGAAAGAAAAAAAAGAAGCAATTGGATGGGGGGGGAAACATGCGTATATAGTTTGATGGTCTCGTGATTGTTTCAAACTGGTTTCAACTGATAAATGAATTAAATTAATTAAAGCAATTCGTAAGAATTCAAAGAATGTATAATTTGGAAATGAATTTGTAACTTTAGTTGGTGATAAATCGCCAATGGGGAAATCTTCTACATTATTTTCTAATAACTTTATTTTAATTAGTTGAACTTATACCTGAACCAACAATCTTAATTATATATTAAATAAACAATAGTTTAACTTATTTGGATTATTTTTAGAAAACGTTGCAAGAGTTAGGTAATAATACTGTGTTTTTCAAGGGAAAAATTAAAAAATGCAAACGATAGATAATTCAAAAGTTATACAGTAAAAGGTGACTCGAAAATAAAACTACATTAGCAGACGATAGAAATTTCAAAAGCAATACTGTGACTCCAAAATAAAAAAGGTAATTATAGTCAATTTATTGCTTTCACATTTTAAAGGTTCAACAATTTATTACCTTCACATTTTAAGGCTTCTACAATTTATTGTCATTTTGAGGCTCCAAAACCCTCAAGCGAAAACAATAGCACGTTATCACATGATAATAACAATCATTGAGACAACATGAAGACAGTAGGCAAAGATACCTAATGGCCATCATCGATAACATCAGAACCCTTCCATTAAAAAATAATTTCATTATCGGGGTGAAAAAATTTGATATCATTACTTAACATATCAAAGATGCGTGAACCACCGAATAAACTTGGAGCTTTATCACATCTGGTTCCCGTTAAGGAGTGCTCTACATTTTTTTAGTTTGAGTTTTGTTTTAGTTATATTAACGTCCCATTGTAAAATCCCACGAGGGCTATTTTGGAACTGACCACGTCATTTTGAACCACGCTCAGATGACAAAGACGACACCTGAGCTGGCACCCCCCTTTCCAAGCTACACTAACAGGAAGATGTTTGACCTGACAGATTTAATGTGCACCAGACCCCCTCCACACGACGGGTCTTCGGTGGAATCGAGTCTCGAACCTGAAACCCTCCGGTTCCGAATCCACCAGGCCACCGTGGCCCTGGAAGTGCTCTATGATAAGTGATCAATCAAATTATTACCATCTTTTGTTGTTTTTTTGTATATGCCTGGTGAAAATCATCATTTTTAAGCAGTGCTATATTATAACATCTCTAAAAGTTAATATTATCGCTGATAAAATTGTAAGCATATATTGGTACACTATATCCTGTACCTATCCTAAATTTTTTATACTCCCTTTTTTTACTTGTCCAATTTTATCTTAACTATATAACCTAAATTTTGCTTTTAATCTGCAATGTCACTCTAATTGTCTTTTATCACTCATCCTACAATTAAGTAACTGATTTACAAAGAAGTTATGAGTAGTTAGTTTTAGTTGGAAATGTTTTCGAAAAGTGAGAGATTTTTACAGCTGTCCAATATACTTCTTATGAACAACCCAGGTTCCACTTCTTATAAATTCAAAATGCGTGGCTCCAAACTCAAGAATAAGATTAATATTTTCCAAATTGTTTAAAGCAAAAATACGGACTTCTTCCCTTATCCATATATATATGCATATCAAACCCATACTTTAACCAAGAATTCCCTTTTTATTATTTAAATCCACACTAAGAATTGCGGGGGCAGGATTTTAATAAACGGATGAAATTTGGAAGTGGACGTCTTAACGTAGATAAAAGGATTTAACTTAAGTTTATAACTTTTCTTCCTTTCTTCTTCGGTCAAACAAAGCGAAACCATTTTAATATTTTTCCGTCGTGTGCTTTTCAAGAAAAGGGAGATCCCTTAATTTGCATAAGCAAACGTCCTTGAATTTCGGTTTCTAAACAAAAGAAAATTTGTTGGAACGTATCAGTTCCATTCTTTAGTTATTTATTTTAATTGTAAGAGTGTAGGTGTAGCTTTCAAATTCTGTTTTTTTTGCTAGAGTTGTTTTTGGTGCATCAAAATATAAGAACATAAACAGTACTTACACGGCATTGCTCGTCTACGAAATTCTAGTTGCAGTTCGATTTAAATATAGACGGTTATTCCGCTCATAAAAAGAATCTCCTACTTTAAGTGAAGAGATTCTTTCTCTACTTCTTCTTGAATACAGCCGACCACCCCACCACCGCTGAACGTAGCAGTATCGATAGGATTTGTTGTGGTCGACTGAGATTCTTTCTCTGCAATTCGCTAACCGAAAGTTTCTTTCCTCCATTTTCCTTATCACGCAATATACGAAGAACACGAATACTCACATATATATTTTGGCACGCGAATACTCACATATATATAACTAGCCGCCTTTGGCAACCAGCTGGTTCGCCATGAGTAATGCGTTCTAAAATTTTCGATTAAATCACATATTCATTAGCCTTGAAGTAATTCCGGGCATTGATTGATTGAAAGCTTTGATTGGTCTGAAATTAGTATTTTCTTTAAGATGATGGACGGAAAGTTCTAAAAGAACACGTTTTCTTAATTATATTCTTTAATTTTATAAATCAGTCAGTTTTAATGATTGATTTAGAAGACTGATGGATGTAGCAACTTTTATTTAAAATATTAATAAAAATATTTTGTAAAATATGGTTCACAGAGCGAAGTATGAAGAAATCTAAAACTCATTATTCATAAATGCATTGTATTAAAAATGTTTTTTTCGGTGATGTTGTCAAAATATTAGATATGTTTTTTTTAAGAAAACCGAAAAAGGGAAAAAAATAATTGAATAGAGGATTTAGATGTTGCAAACGATTATCGACTTTGCATTTATTTTTTAGAAACTATCACATTTTATAATGGAAAAAAATTATTGAATTAATGATACAAAAATTGCAAACGATCATAGAAACCTTTTCTTTGCATTTATTTTTTTAGAAAATATCTCATTTCATATTTCTTTTATTTTATCCAGCCATGTGCTGAAAGTTGCATTTCTTTTGATTTATTTTGCAATGATACTTGTTGGTTTTTTTTTATTTGAACTTCCGTCATTGTTTTCTTTTATTTTATCCAGTCACGTGCTAAAGAAAAGCATGGTTAAAATATTTCTTTAAAAATTCGTTAAAAATAGAAGTTTAAGTTATACATTAAAACACTGATACTATTAGAAGGCTAATTTTTTAATCAATAAATTGATGTAAAAATCATGTTTGTGCGATCATATTTTCGTAAGTTATAGCGGAAAAACGTCGAAATTTCGTTTAATTTTTAATTAATTCAAATTCTAATTCAAAATTCGAAAAACGGGCACCACGGTGCACATTCCCGACCTCCAAGGTAAACATGTACCAAATTTGGTAGCTGTAGGTAAGACGGTCTGGCCTGTAGAGCGCCAACACACACACACATTGAGCTTTATTATAAGTATAGATTACTAGGAGTACACTAGCAGCGTTGCCCGTAGTATATAGCATCCAAGAAGAAAAATTGACTTTAAACTTAGGTCTAATCTTCACCCGATATGACAAGTGCATGTTACGCAACATTAAACAAACATAAACATATATTTTTAGAAATGGTCAAAAATAGCCACAAAACATTTTTTATATAAAATGAAACTTTTTGGCATGTAATGTGTTCCGGCCAAAGTTGTATTTCCTCCTTTTGTGCACAATAAGACTTGAATTGCTGTTTGAAGTCAGAACGAAGAAATGTATCGCATATGCATACCACATATCTTGCTAATTGTACATGCGTAGTTTCGAGCATGCGCGGAGTAATTAAAATAGCAATTATAAATTTTTATTATTTTGATATGGCTTTTATGTACTAAAATTCTTTCCTAATAAGTGTCCAACAAAGTAATATAAATATCTCCAATATCCATTAATTATTTCTCGAGTTTTTGTGCTTCAAATGAACAGACGCTTTCAGAAGATTTCATTTTATACTATGTAAAGATAAAAAAAGTTTGTTAAATGTAAAAGTTAAAAAATGCCGTTAATGGTTTTATTTCTGCCAAAAGAGTAATAAAAACGAAATAATCTGTTCCTGATTGCAACAAAATTACTACTTTTATGCACAAACTAGCTTTTTTTGGTGGCCACTTGGTTACCTGATACTAATCTCAGCTAAACAATTCTATTATATATTTTTAATTAGTTCCAATGAATGTATCAAAGTAAAATTTTAATATATGTAAAATTTCAGCCATTTTAGAAGCATAAAAGTTTGGTAAATGTAGAGGAAGTGTAAAATGCTTTTAATAGCTTTAATTATTTCTGCCAAAAGAGTAATTAGAACGGAATAATTTGTTCCTGATTTCCACATAATTGCTACTTTTATGCGCAAACTGGCCTTCTTTAGTGGCCACTTGATTACCTGACATTAATCTGCGCTAAACAATTCTCTTATATGTATTTAATTTGTTCTAATGAATGTATCAAAATGAAATTTTGATACATTTATTAGAACAAATTAAAAGACTTCATTTTATGCAATGTATATATATTATATTATAACGAGGGAAAAATACACCAACTCAGCTTTCGCAAATACTTTCCAAGCTGATACGATTAAGTATACCTCATAAGATAGAATTCTATCCCCCATCAACTAATTCTTCGTTAACGGTAAGCCATTCGATACATATTCTTCGTTAATCCTTAAAAGCAAAAATTCCACTACAATCTGCAATATTTTTTTTTTTTTGCAGATGATGCTTTTTGTTGATATCTTCATAATCAAACCATAACGCCAAGACGTGCTGGGAACGCCAAACGATAGCCCCCTCTCCGTCAATGTGGAACCAACATCAAAGGGAATGACTCCACAGGGAGCTGGGGCTGACGCTCCTCGGCGATATATAACGATTTGCTGAAATAAGCAATTTTTGCTCCGTAGATCGCTTGCGATTCAAAACACGTTGGGTATCTTTTTTTTCCGAAAGCATTTTCTTCATATAGATTAAGATAGCCATTAAATGTTACTTCGCGAAAAAAAGTTGGGCCTCTTTAATTTAGAAGGTTTGTTTTATTCAGTTGTTCAACTTCTACAATTAGTTCATACTCATATATATTTTTTTATATAAATATCTTGCTCAACTTTTCAATCGGTAATAAAATATATTTTATTCATCCGCTCAAATTCAAATACTTTTTTTTTAATTCCTTCTATTACTTCACACTTTCCCTATATACATTTATTTATATAAATATCAAGTTCAAATTTTCAATCGGTAATAAAATATTTTCTATTCATCCGCTCAAATTCAAATACATTTTTTTTTCAATTACTGCTATTAGTTTACTCTCTCCATATATTTATATTTATTTATATATTTTGTTCAAATTTTCAATCGGTAATGAAATATTTTCTATTCATCCGCTCAAATTCAAATACATTTTTTTAATTCCTATTATTAGTTTACTCTCTCTATAGATAGTTATTTATATATCTTGTTCAAATTTTCAATCGTTTATGAATACTTTTTATTCATCCACTTAGGTCCAAAGGAATTTTTTTAAACTTGTTGTGGATGACACTTGATGTAAATATAGTTTTTTAAAAATATTAATTCATTCATTAAATTTTAATTTTAATACTTTAATTAGAGTTTTGCAGTTTTTAATGAAAAAAGACTGAGACTGGCAGTAGCTCAATCGGTAAAATGCAAAGTTTTTAGTATTTTTCATGTAAAGGTTAAGAAAGCGAGTTCAATTCTCGGGAAAATCAGTAATTTTTTTATACTTAATAATTTTTTGACAATTATTTAATAAAAAGTAACTAAAATAAAATTTTTCTTTGTTGACCGTAGTAGTAATTGAACTTAAAAATATTTTTATATCACTTACCGATCTTGGCTCAAAAGAGTTTTTTTTGTTGTTGTTGTTGCTTTGTTTTTGCAAAATCGGGGATTTTTTTTTTTGTTGTTGCTGCTGTTTTGTTTGTTTTTGTAAAATCATGGACGGTTTTTTTTTCGAGTAAATATTTAGATTCAAGTCACAATCTGAATTACATATGGATATTTTTTAATCTCACCTACATATGAACCAGTCAATTAATTTTAAAAAATCATGGATGAAATTAATTTAACATGTTATTTGAAACAATCTACGATATTACAGAGTTCATTTTACAGTTTATCTATCATTAATTTCATTTTTGAACACTTAATTTTACCATTGGAAAATCGGGTTCAAGATGGTTGGTTCTATGATAGACAGAAAAAGGCTTTAATAGTTAGTGATAAGAAATTTGGGTCGGTGGAGGTGAAAAATCGTGTTTTTTCAGAAAAGACTCCTATAAACTTTAAAAGCAAAAATATTAAATATTGCGTAAGCAAAAGTAAAGCGTCCGTGACTTGAACTAAAGACCCGTAACATATGCGTCATTCATGCTATTCTGACCACTGCATTGGCATTGCCCGCACTTCAAAATGGAAACTGAATACATTTATTCTAAAAGTTAGTTATAAAAAATATTAGGTTGGTTTTTGTGAGCAAAATCTTGTTTTTTCTGAAGAGACATCGCTATAGATAAACTTAAAAAGCATAATCTTATCTAAATATAAAATATAAAATTTGATCCAAATCGTTAGAGTTTTTTCCGAGATACATTAAATAAATTTATGTATATATACAAAAATTGCTGGTTTAAAGTTATGAGATTTAAAGGCACTATAATAGAGATATTAATATGCATTATTATAGAAATGCATATTCATGTAAATAGACTGGCCTTTCCCATTTGATAACTTTTTCAGATCCATATATCTTATATTCTCAAGAAAAAATATATAATTTTAGAAAATAATTTTATTTACTATAAAAAGTAAATAAAAGACTACAAAAGAATTTTCAGAATCTGTCTCCAAAGATTAAGATTAAAATATAGCCCAGAAAAAAGCTTCAGGCACAATTATCATTTTTACATAACTTTTCAATTTCGGTTCTTTTGTTTATTTATATATTTAAAGGATTTTCTTCAATGAAAATTTGGTTTAACCCTCAATTTGTGGGCGAAAAACGCTTCAAAAATTGCGTTCCTTTTTTTGCATGTTTTAATACTATATGCATTGAAGAATTGAAGAATGCATTTTTCTTTGAATGCCAATAGTTTCTTGAATACATGCCAATAGTTAGTATTTCACAACTATTGTTCATGCTTTCTCTGGCATGACAAATTATTACAGAGTGAGCGAGAAAGTTTTACGTAGGCCACTCCGCTAGCTACATTTAATTTTATTCATGAAATATATATAGTCAAAACTCGAAGTCTCCTTATGAACCGAAATAAGGTGTTATGCTCTCCAAACTTGAGGCTTTGTAACAATGCCAATTCTGACTATCAAAACCTCATTGTCTCAATGTCTCCAAACATCCTATTCATCCACCTTCAACAAGCGTGTTGTTATTCATCCAAACCTGTTAATCGCTCATTCTTCGCTTACTACTCATTCGAAGCAAATTAATGCGAATTTCAGGAAAGATCTGGATAACAGGGGCTCTTAATGTCCGTCTTGTGTATATGCAATGACCATAATAAACTCGGTACCACTCGATTGCTAGCGCCTCATCTAATCGAGTGCGTGCATGTTGTCCGAAACATCTTCATCCTTCTGCACATCGGAGCTGTAATTAGACTCCAATCCCAATCATCGGGTTGGAGTTCTGTAAAGATCCTCCTCAGTCCGAAGTGTGGAACATAGTTAAGATCTTGTTTGACGGTGAAGGTGAAATTGGATTATAATCTGTTGATGCGGAGTCCTTCAGGAGTTGGAAGCAGAATTGATGAATCTGGCGAATATTTTGCTAACTTTGGATTCAAGACTAAGGATGTTTTCCAGGATAATATGCTGTTGATTTACCATCCTTTTTTATCCATGATCTTTCCTGTAGATCTCTATCTGTCTTCTGCGATATTTTGTATTCGGTTTCATTGGTTTTTTCGGACAAAATGTAAATGATTAGGCGATAATTTTCAGTAACATGATCATTGAAATTCTTTATGAAGTGTTAGACCTTTCTCATAAACTAACAGATGAAAATTTCATATAACATCACTATTAAATCAAAATTTCGTATGTCAAATTTTTTTAAACCTTTTCTAGACACAAAACACCTGCATAAATTAAATGCAACTCTCAAAATTTTTTTATTATACGTAATTGCTGAAAGTTGCCACATAATCCTAAATTTTTTTATTCCAACTCTACATCAAAATGTTTTATATGCTGTGTGTGCGTGTGCATGCGTGCGTGAGACTGCATATGCGTGTGCGTGTGCTGACGTGCATTATTGGGTATTTATGATATAGCAATTTTTAATAAATGTATTGTAGAAAAAATTAAATAGACGGAAGGAAATAGAGATTCTATATAGGAGACGCTTGCTATTTAGGAGACGTTATATAGAAGAAAAGGAGGCGCTATAAAAGAGAAGAGAAGACTCTATATTGCACAAAACACCAAAAAAGTCTTTTTTTTTAATTTAGGAAGATCTAAAACGTTGATACTTTTCAAGGTTTTGAAATTGAAATTACTTTTTAGCGATTGCTCTATATAGTCAATAAAATCTATCAGTAAAAAACGATTATAATAAATATTTTTTTAATTTGTGTTACTGCAAATTTCGATAAATAATGTTCTTTCTTTTTTTAACTGAACACGAAAAACTCATTTATTTTCCCCCTCACTGAAATGCAAATTATATATTTTATTTTATTACTATTGAAAAAAAGACACTTTCCATAAATGATACCGACTAGTTATCTTTTATTATTTTGAGATTATAAAATATATAATTTTAATTAATGTATCCTACTTACAAAATATTCCTTTTATTTAAATTTACCTTTAACTATAATTTAATTTGACTTGATTCAATTTTTAAAAAAAATAATTTTGTAGTTTCTTGATGTGACAGTAATTTGTAATCTAATGTACGTTTTGCTGAAGGAAATATATTTAAATATTCTCTTGAATTTGCATGGTGAATAATTAATTAAATATTAATTATAAATTTATTAATTTTATTTTTATTTTATACCAATAAAGTCATCTTTAAATGAATTAGGGAAAAATTAACATCAAGAATCCATAAATATTTATAATACAATGATGGGAAAAAAATCCCAACACCAAGAAAAAATTATTGTACAGTAATGAAATTTCAGGAATACATTTGTCTAGGTAACATATTTAATTGATTAAAGTTTCAAGATCACAGGTAGAGCCATTGGCGAGAAGAGCCATTTCAAATGTGAAATGTTGATACATTAGTAACCGGTGTAACCACCAGAATTTTCAATGCAAGCATGCAAACGTGCATGCATTGTGTCGTGCATTTGTCGGATATCAGTTTGTGAGATGGAGTTCCATGCCTGTTGCACTTGGGTGGTCAATGCAGGGACGGTAAATGCTGGTTGTGGATGACGCTGGAGTTGTCGTCCAATGATGCCCCATACGTGCTCGATTCTAGAAAGATCTAGTGATCTAGCAGGCCAAGGCAACATGTCGACACTCTGTAGAGCATGTTGGGTTACAACAGCGGTATGAGGGCGAGCGTTATCAAGTTTTGAAAACACCCCCTTTAATGCTGTTCATGAATGGCAGAACAACAGGTTGTATCACTAGACTGACGTACAAATTTGCAGTCAGGGTGCGTGGGATAACCACGAGAGTGCTCCTGCTGTCATACGAAATTGCTCCCCGAACCATGACTCCAGGAGTAGGCCCTGTGTGTCTCGGCCGCAGACAGGTCACTAGCAGACAGTCACTAGCACCTTACAGGGCTTGTTTAAAACAAACCTCATTTGCATGTTCAGAGTCTCTCTACTAGCGCCACACTTACGCGCTTAGCTTGAAATTTGAATCGACTTCATCTTTCAGATGTATAATACCTACCAAATTTCGTTTATCAAGCACAGCTCCTTCCTACAGTAGGGATATTTTTTCCATCAGTGTATTATTAAAAAATAAAGACTATAAAATTCGGAACGCGTAGTAAAAAACAAATATCTACTTTCAAGATGCTTATAAAAGGGTTTTTATCTTAATCTTCATTAACCAGAAAGTATCTGTAAATTATGTGATTCATCATATGACATTTCTGATGAGAATATTGCACGAAATTATCTATAGCGTATACTGCTTAACCTAGTGCAGACAAATTTATTAGTTACTTCTTAGTGGTTATTCCAGAGGAAAATGTCTTCAAAATTACAATTATACTTTTAAATTCAAAAATCAGCCGGAATCCAGTCTTAGGGGTTGCGCTTCTTCCCTGTGATCCAGACATCCCGGGTTCGATTCCTAATTCAAGGATGGTTGTTCTGTGTTCTATTTGTGAGATAGGCTACCCCTGTAAAAAAGGAGTTGTGTAAGTGAATATTTGTGTGGGAGTTTCATCTTCGTTTGAGCTAGAAATCAGACTTCTGCCTTCGGGTGCTCAGGGGTATTTACCCTCAGAAGCACTCCGTTCCGTTTAAACACAGACACGACACCATCATCAATTCAAAAATCTGTCGGGATATTCTTCTCAAAGCCCATGGGGTATATCATTGCTAAAAAATCATTTTGACGGAACTGTAAATTCAAAAATCCCTTAGTTTATAGTAATTTCACTCCTAACTTAAATAGTTTTTACAAAAATACCTTTCATGTTTCAGCGACTGCATTTATGCCACTATTAAGGACATTTTGCGTGTACTTAATTGTGGCATAATGTAACTAACGTACAAGTAAACTATTATTTTGATTACATAACCAAAATAATAGAAAGATGGAACACTTCATCCATCTTTCGGTTATTTTGGTTACGTAATTAAAAATAATATAAAGATGGATGAATCAAATATATATATATAATATTTTAATGGGATTTTTTGGGCAGTCAGTTCGAATTTTTTAAAAAATTCCACTGTACTTGTTCATTTTCATTGATATTCATTACAGAGGGGTAAAAAGAATTGCTACCATTCCAATTTAAAACCCGATTAATCCATGATGTCCCGTTCAGCACAAAATTATCGATTCCATCATCGATGACTATTTCTGGATCAATCCAGAATGACACATGCAACCCAATTCAATTCAACAAAAGCAAAATCCCTCTTCCGACAGAACCGGGGAACCCCTTTTCCTCCTCTACAACACCCTCCCCCTCTTCAACCGAAATCGATCTTATCGCACGGACACCACACCTGACACCAAATCCTCACCTGACACCAATTAAAAATGCCACTGCATCCCGGACTTAAACACTGGCACTCAATGAACGAAAACACGACAGTGGATTCTCCATTCCCCTAAATAAAAATCCGCAGTCCTTTTCGTTATTTACAAAGAGGGTTGGAGTTGGAGGGATCGATG
>JAPMOQ010045999.1:15377-29257 GCA_026543055.1 Argiope trifasciata
ATGTATTTCCGGAATCGCCGAAAGATGGATCGAGATTTAAGGCGCCGAAATTCTGTAAATGAAAACAGATTTTCAATGACCATAGGTCTAAAATCTTTTAAAGTCGGTGGGTTCGATACTCTTAAGTGCTACCAGCTTTCTTTTCATATTGCTGAGAATTAAAGTATCATAATTTAGAATTAAGGATTCAAAAGTTAAAGTTCTATATAATAGTATAATAAAAAGAATTGGAAATCCTTTTCTTGTATTAAAAAAGTTTTTGATTCTGCTTTAATGAATTTCAGTCAGGGAATTTTATCAGGTTTTCAAAAAGATTTATTTGGGTCTTACTTAAAGATTTATTTTTGGGGGATTTTATATCCAGTATTTGGAAGTGATAGATCAAAATTAAAGATGTTAGAAAAATCTTAATGAAGAAAGTGATATCTTATGAAATTCAATTAATGTGAAATTCTTTAGAGGCAACATTTTTTACTACACATAAGCTTTTCTTTCTTTATTCAATCTTCATCCTTCAATATGTGGAAATTCGTAGTACTGATGGTAAAAGTTCGTAATAGCTTGAACAAGAATCTCTTTAATTATTTCTGAACCACGTCGATCACACATGTACAGAAAAATAGAACAATAACAGTCTTAAAGCCTACTTCTTAAGGATATGACATTTGTAGCCTAAAGTAAGCACGCCTTAAGTCACAACACATTTCATGTTTCTGACTAAATAGTTAATTAGCATCGTTTAAAGACAATTTGAGAAACAGAATCCTGGATACCGTCAGGCAAACTGATAGAAATTTTCTTACTAATAGGGGATTTCTTGAACCAGAAAGTTTTCCAGGAAGAAAAAATTAATTTAAATTCTATTCATGTGAAATTCTTTAGAGGCAACATTTTTATTACAAGTAAGTTTTTCTTTCTTTATACAATCTTCATCCTTCCATATGTAGAAATTCAAAGTATTGATGATAAAAGTTCGTAATAGTTTGGTTAGTCATCAAGAATCTCTTTAATTCTTTTCGAACCACAACAATCACATATGTAAAAAAATACGACAGTAACAAGTTTTAATGCCGACTTCTTATTGATATGACACTTGTATTTTAATCTAAGCAGCATTAACAACTTAACATACGAATTTACTTAACTTTCTAATTAAATGATGAATTCAATAGCTTCCTAATTTACAATTATTTTAATTCCTTTAATAATAATACGTTTCAAATGACTTTTTTCATTTTAAATTATTTAATACTTTTCACTTAATTACCGATTAAAAATTCAATAATTCAAAGCACATCTCACACACGTCATCGTATGCCATGTGGTTAAATACCGACGCATTTCATGATTCTGAATAAGCAATTGATTAGCGTTGTTTAAAGACAATTTGAGCTACAGATTCCTGGTTACGGTCAGACAAGCTGGCAGAAATTTTCTTTCAAATGGGAGATTTCTTGAACCAGAGAGTTTTCCAGGAAAGTAATAGTCTTACGTATTGGAATTATTTAAATTCAGTTGCTGTCAAGGAGCTCTAGAGTAGCTATAATCAATAGAAGATTATAACTTTCCTGCTACACATTTTATAAATTAATCTATGATCATTGAGGAATTGTTTCGAGCAAAAAAAAACCCCAAATTTCACATAAAATCACTTCAGAATAAATAATATCAATGATATTATTAACACTCCCCAAGTGATTAAACTGTTATGAATCGCTCGAGTAATTGCTTTTCACGTATCAAAAGAAAAATTCTTTCAAACGGAACAGAAATCCCATTGGTGCATATTATCATATCCGAACACCTACACGACCTTGTATTTGAATTCCGATCTCACACTTTCACAATTAAAACAGCCCATTCCTAAAAGGTTGGTATCATTTTTCTAAAAAAGAAAACGTCTTATTTTGCATAGAGACAGAGGCAAGGAATGTTTGCTGATGCAAATTAAGAAATCGCCCTCCTTTCTTGAAAGGCATGAGTGTGGAGTATTAAAATTGCTTCGCATTGTTGGAGGAAGAAAGGAATAAAAAAATCATAATCTTATGTTAAATCCTTTTATCTGAGTTAAGACCTCTGGCTCTCAACTTTATCGCTCTTATTAAAATCAGGCGCCGCAAAGATGTGGGTTGGAATTAATAAAAAAAAGTTGAAATTCTTTGAGCAGTTCTTTGATATGCATATGTGGATCAGAAAAGAAAGGCCGTATTTATGTTTTTAAAAATTTGAAATGAATAAGTTCATCTATAAGTTTTGTGTCGTGAGTTTTAAATGAGTGTAAAGTGGAACGTTCTTTGGGAATATATTTCTTTCTTGTGATCGATGATTGGTGATAAAATTCTGAAAGAAATGGCCAGAGGAGTGATTAAAAATGGAAAAACTTATGAACAATATCAAACAAAATATATGATGTAAATTTAACAAACAACAATTAGTAGTATAATTGTCATTAATGAACTGGAATGCATTAAAATATCCAAATTAAAATGTTTTTCCTTATCACAATTAGTGATAAAATTGAATGACGATATTCGAAAAATCTTATTTTCTCCTCCAGTAAATCAGAAGTAAATTTAATAAAAATATTTTTTGAATACACTCTTTTAGAAATATACTCAGAATAAGGTTTTTATTTCATTGTTTTTCACTATTTCAGTATTTAATTTTTAATCCATCATTATTAATATCATTGAAATTTGAAATTATTTTTGTTAGATTCCGGCAAACATGATGAGTTTGATTACTGGGTAATTTTAATAGATGGTACCACTTGTAAAGAATTGTTTTAACTTTCATTAAGATTAATAAGCAGTTATTGTGATTAATAAGCAGTTAAATTTAAAACGTATAGAATATATAAGTATACAAATTTCCGAATGCTACAAAAAGTGTATGAAATATTGAGTATACAATGGGACTTTGGAAACATGAAGCATTTCAAGTTAAATAAGAGTACATAAAATAGTTTATCATATTTAGTAAGTTTTTTATGGAACTTCATGCCCCTGAGCTCTTTTCTTTATTAAGAAATTTTTCATTTATTTTTATTGTATTTAATATGTCGGTGGTTTTATCATTTTATTTTTTATATTTGTTTTACCTTAAATTTGCATATATAAAGCAGGAATCAGTGTTATCCATTTTGTTAGCATTTTTGTTAGCTATATAACTGTATTTAATCAATGCTTATGGGTTTCGCTTCCGCAAGCCATTATTCTTATTACCATTTTTTATTTTTTCTACTATTAGTTCACACTCTCCCTATATATATATTTATGTATCTTGTTCAAGTTTTTAAACATTAATAAACTACTTTTTATTTATCCACTCAATTTCAAATACAATTTTTTTTAAATTGTAGTGGATAACACATGATGTTAATACAGATTTTTTTTTCAAATATTAATTCATTCATTAAATTTAACTTTAAATTTAATACTTTAAATAAAGTTTTAGCAATTTTTTATGAAAACAAAGATCAATAGGCAGTAACTCAATGGCTAAAATACCAGGACTTCGGCATTTTTTACGTGAAGGTGAAGAAGGCGAATTCAGTTCTTGCGGTGAGAAATTATAGACCATCATCACCTTCATAAATTAGAGACGAAAAAGAAATAGAAAGCGAACAAATACTAACAAACAAAAATAATAGTCCAGCAACTTATATAGAAAGGAAATGTCAAGGAAATCCGCTTTCTATTTCTATTTTTCTCTTAATATTGTGATTTTGTCATATATACATATTTATATTAATTGTAATTATTAAATTGTAATAATTAAAAGTAATTAAAATATATTTTTTCTTTTTTTATCTAAATAGGAGTTGACTGAATTTTTTTTATGTTACTTGTTACTATGTGGTATTTGAAGTATTTAAAAATATACAAATCTCTTCAAAGCAACTAGGTGGATTAAAAGTGACCAATTCTCTCTGATAAACGATGATATGAACAAGATTTTTTTTGTTTATTTTGCAAATTTTTTATTTGTTTTGGTTTGTAATTATTTCTGATATGGCACTTTTTGTCACAATCCAATATCAGTGGGGTAATCCATATCTGTTTCTATTGAAGATAAGCTAGGATTCGTAGCCAGATAACATAATCACAAGACTAAAGCGACCACTCAGTCTTGAGTAAACATTAACTTGGTATCTGGGTTATAAAGCTCCCAATACACGACGGTTCTTTGGTGGAATCAAGTCTCGAACATGAAACCCCCAATTCCAAAGCCAAGACTTTACCATCAGGTTACCGCGGCCACATTCAGCTCAGAATGTTGTAAAAATTCATTAATACTCGACTCTTTAGGCACTTTCGTATTTTATATTATTACTATTCTGAAAAAAATGTTTTCACCAAGTTATTGTTTTTGCAAATTATATTTTGTCTTTTCTCAGTATATTGTATTTGTGTTTAATACAGTTATACATTAAACACAATACATCTTCATTAGTTTTACAAAAAAAATGTAGTTATATATAGTTGCATAATCAAGTTATTTTTGTTTTAAAAAATTTAGTTACGTAATTGTATGTTGTAATCGTAATACTCTAATTATTATAAAAACATTTCAGCTTTTGAATATCAATTTCCACCATCCCAATAAGAATTTCAAAAAATCAGATTACACTACGATAGCACTGATAAAAAAATGATTTTCAAATGTGATAAACTAAACAACTCTATTAGTTTTAACAGCTTACAGAATAGTTCATCAAATTTTAACCAAGCAGAAGTCTTCTTCACAATACTCAAAGATCAAAATATATTTTTTTAAGCAAATACAAAATGAAAATACAAAGTAAAAAGGTTGACTGGACAAGGTTTTCAATAAAACAGAAAGAAAATTTTTTAAACATTTTCCCACAGCTCACATTACAAAACATCCATTGCACTTCAAAATCTTCTTTAGATCCAAATTTTAAAGGAAAAAAATCATACCTAAACATCAAATAGACAATGAATTATACAAAAAAAGACACCTAGTCAGCTTCCCAAAAAGCCTTCTTAGCTACTACGAATATATTTACACGTAAAAGGGATTCCTATACTCCATCAACTAATTCTTCATTAACAAGAGGCCATTCGATATACATTCTTCACTTTCCTTTAAAAACAAAATTCTTCTATTTTCTACAATATTCCTTATTTTTCGAAGTGATGCTTTTTTCAGTATCTTCATTACCAAACCATAATGCTTAGACGTGCCAAGAACCTCAAACCATATTCCACTCTTCTGTGGAACTAACATTAAGGATAATGAATTGTACAGAAAAGGACACCTAGTCAGCTTCCCAAAAAGCTTTCTTAGCTACTACGAATATATTTACGTCGTAAAATGAATTCTTATACCCCATCAACTAATTTTTTATTAGCAAGACGCCATTCGATATGTATTCTTAACGTTCCTTAAAAAGCAAATTCAACTATTTTCTGCAATATCCTTTATTTTTCTAAGTGATGATTTTTTTGCTGGTATCTTCATAACCAAACCGTAATGCCAAGACGTGCCAAGAACCTCAAACCAAATTCCACTCTTCGTGAATATAGAACTAACATCAAGGATAATGAATTATACAGAAAAAAAACATAGTCAGCTTCCCTAAATCTTTCTTAGCTACTACGAATATATTTACATCGTAAAGTGGATTCTTATACCCTATCAACTAATTCTTTATTAGCAAGACGCTATTCGATATATGTTCTTAATTTAAATTTAAAAGTAAAATTCCTCTACTTTCTGCAATATTCCTTATTTTCCAAAGTGATGCTTTTTGCTGGTATCTTCATAACCAAACTATAACACCAAGAACCTCAAACCATATTCCAATGTTCGTCAATGCGGAACTAACAACAAGGATAATGAATTATGCAGAAAAAGACATCTAGCCAGCTTCCCGAAACACTTTCTTAGCTAATACGAATATATTTACTACGTAAAACGGATCCTATACCCCATCAACTAATTCTTCATTAGCAAGATGCCATTCGATGTGCATTCTTAACGTTCCTTTAAAAGCAAAATTCCTCTATTTTCTGCAATATTCCTTATTTTTTGAAGTGGTGCTTTTTTTAGCATCTTCATAACCAAACCAAAACGTGCCAAGAACCTCAAACATTATTCCGCTCTTCGTCAATGTGGAACTAACATCAAGGAGAATGACTCCACAGAGAATTGGGGGTGGGGTGATGCCCCAAGGCCAATCTATACCGATTTGTTCAAATAAGCACTTTTTTCTCCTTAAATCGCTTGCTATTCAAAACACGTTAAGGTTTCTTCCTTCTTTTTACTATTTGTACGCATAAATGATGGTGGGTATTAAGCGTTCCTTTGGAAAAGTTTTTATTTGAATTGAGAAGGATTCGTTTTATTCATTGTTCATTTTTTAATAAAAAGAATACTATAATTATATGATGTGCTCAAGATCCTAATAGAAAAAATTACAGAAAAATTATTGTTATTTCCAAATATAGTATACATCATAACTAATTATAAAACATCTGCGCAATTACAAGTAAATGATAATTAGTTATCCTAAAATTATAATCACATGAAAGGTTTGAAATAATTTTGTTCGATAAATTAATATATAAGATTAGCTAGCTAACTCCACTAATGGAATTACATGAAAGTTTAAACTGTTTATAGATAATTATAAACATCTGATTTGAAAATGCTTATAATTTTTGCAAAACGTATTCAGCTTTTCAATATTTTCTTTAGTGATACTTCCATTATTTAATGAAAGAAGAAAACAAACTGAAGTTTACCAATTATAAGGATAGTAATTATTTTGAAATTATATCTTCATTTGCTGCTATAATTATTTTACTTGGTATATCTTTTCCATTATTGTCTTACTTACATCTCTATTACTAATTATTTACTAAAAGGAAAGCAATAAATTTCTGCTAATAATAAAGAAAATAATGTTTAGACATAAGACGGTGCTGTAGAGAACCGGAACTATAGCTATCAAATTTGGCATAACTGTGCGCTGGAAGAGAAGAACATGTAACTGCGAGATGACATTTTGAAATTTTGTTTAGAATTTTAATTAATTAAAAATTAAATCTATATCTTGACTTCATGTCCCTGATAAAATAAGATAAATGCGCAAAATTAATTTTTGCATCAACTTAAAATTTTACAAACTTTTTATTCTAATTATACCAATTATAACTATGCTATAAATGGCACCTGTAATTTGGTAATTTCTTATAAATGCGTTATTCCGACCAGAAGATCCACAGAAATGAGGATGAAAAATCTCCGGTACTGTGGTTGGTTCTTGCCAGGATGATGGTTACATAAATGACGAATAGATGACGGGACGTACTTCCCACGGTAAGGTTGTGCTGTGTGTCTGGTGATGTCACTTAGGGTTCAATCACATTTCCCGCCAGTCTTGTTGTCTTTGGAAGAACGCAGGAAAATAAATGCATTTGTGGAGAAATGGATATGGTTTACAACTATTTAATGGAATGTATAGAAGTCTTAGAGTTAAGGGAAAATATGAAGATTGTAAATTAATGATTTAAGTACAGTACTGATGGTACCAGGTCATCTCAAAACTCTGAAGGATATGATGTCAAAGATTGATGGTTTCATTCCAACTGTTTGAGAGAATGCAAATGGGGAAAAAGACAGCTATTTACTACCTCGAAAGGAATGTTAGTTTGACTAATCGGTCAAGGTATGGTTGTACAATACTTTTTCAGTAGTCGACTACAACAAATCCTGTCGATACTGCTACATTCAGTGATGGCAAGGTGGTCGGCTGCATACAAGAAGAAGTGTCGTTGTCTCGGAGTCCAGTCATTTAGTCTTTCATGTGCCTAAGGGTAGATCGGCCAGTTATGATCATAAATATGTTTTGTATAACTTTTAGAAACAAATTTCACTATTGCATTGAAAAGAAAGCATTTTCATTATTTTCTCAAATATTTAATCTTGTAATTTTCTTCAATTTTTCGAAACTAAAGGAGAATGCTTCAGCGAATTATCAGTAAGTTTTCAAAAGAAATTAGAAAGTGGAATTATTATAACTCATGAAATAAATGTGCAGTTCGAAAAGGATTGTCATCCTTAAATTTTTAATGGTATTATGTCATGAGAATAATCTACAGTAAGAAGATTTAAGAACACCATTAACAGAAGGGATTAAGTCTATTAAAGCAGCAAGCTTTTAGTGTCATAATTTGATACTAAAATATATGGTATTTGATGTTTTTTTTTTGTTTGTTTGTTTGTTTTTACAAAATACAGAATTTGTGATCCATGCGAATAAGTCATCCAAATCTATAAACCCTTGCAAACTATGTTGCCGAAATCTTATGTATAATCAAGTTTGGCGATCTTTGAATAATCTGTAAATCGTCCAGTAAGCCATAGAATTAATAGCGTAATCTAATTCTCGTAAATCTGGGAATTTAATTACCTTAGCAAAAGTCAAGTTTGGCGATTTTTCAGTAATCTGGAAATCGTCCAGTAAGCCCATTATCTTAGTGTTAAAAGCGTAATCTAAAAGTACCTTTGTAAATCTGGGAATTTAATTATATTAGGACATTATGTATAATGGGTCTTGGCGAAATCTTATACATAATGGATCTTGGTGATGTTGGTATAAACTGGAAATCGCATAGTACACGCAGTGGCCTTAAAAATACACAAGTGTTAAAAATATTTTGTAGCAAATGATGAAAATTAAATTTGTCAATAAAGATTAAATTGAATATTTCCGAGAAGTATGGAACAACTAATATTCTTAACGAACCATATAGTTTAAAAGTCTGCAAGTATATCATAAACAACAACATTTATCAAGGATTACTTTTATATCGTACTAAAGTATCTTTCTAATTCTACTTCTTCATATACGAACATTTTTAGAAATAAATGTGATTGAATCAGAAATATTTTATATCGTTATCAAGTTAATAAACATGAAATCAACTGTCTGCTCAGTTCTAAAGGCCTAAACCTAAGATAACTATTTCCTTTAAATGACCTAAATAATTACTTCCTTTACCACTTCGCTTACCTGTTTTTTTGAAAAAAATTGCAAAAGAAATCATCACATTTTTTAAATAACTTTTATTATTAAACACAAGGAAATGAAACAAAATAAACTATATAGATTTTAAGCTAAATTTTTAATTTTTATGTGTGTAAAATCATTTTGTTTCAATATTATCTCCTATTTAATTTATCCTGATTTATCTCGGAGGAATTTTTTTAAATGTTAAATATTAGTCTGTATATAATAATTTTTGAAACAAGGGATAACACAAAGTGATATTTGGCATTCTGTACACTGGTATCTGGTCTTTTTCCTTACTAATTTACTTCTGGAATCTCCTTTACGGGAACACAGAGTACACTGTCTCGTTGAATTCGATATTTTTTTTCTGTAGCAGGAATCACTATCTGAAAAATCATTGTTTTCGCTATCTTGCAGTCATCGCCATTATTTTACTTATTTTCAACGCAAGTACATGCTAAGAGCGCAGGAAAATAAATGCATTTGTGGAGAAATTGGTACGGTTTACCTCTATTAAATGGAATGTATGGAGATCTCAGAGTTAAGGAAGGATCTGAAGATTGTAAATACTGAGTTAAGTACAGTACTGATGGTGCCAGGTCATCTCCAAACCCTGAAGGATATGATGTTAAAGACTGATAGCTTCATTCCAACTGTTTGACAGGGTGCAGATGAGGGGAAAGACAGCAATTTGCAACCCCGAAAGGATTGTTAGTTTGACTAATCAGTCAATGTAAGGTTGGTCAATACTTATTCAGCAGTCAACCACAACAAATCCTGTCGATACTGCTACGTTCAGTGGTGGCGGGGTGGTCGGCTGTATGCAAGAAGAAGGTATATGATAAGATCAACGCAGGTATATGACAAGAAGAATGTATTCAATACTTCAAACAGACGGAGAGATTTTGATACCATGAACAAATAATTCGCATAAACAAATTAGATCTCAATCTCACCATCCGTTGTTTAAACAAGATTTCAATCGAGACCTATTCGTTGCTTTGAGGAAAATCCTCAAGGAAATCTCGCCTATTGATCCTTATTGGAGCCTAATAAATGCTTTATACTAAAACAGGTTGAGAGTATACCTCGCTCATCAATAGATGAGGCATCCCCAATGGAGAGGATTCGTGATTATTAGGGTCATCGCATATGCATAAGACGCACGTTAGGAGACAGCGTCATCGTGAATTCCCTCTGAATATCGCATTAATTTACTTTGAGTAAACTGGAAGTCTGAGGAGTGAAGAATGGGCGATTAATAGTTTTCGGTAGAATTCGACAGAGATTGTGTGAAGAATAAATTAACCACTCCCGAGTTATCTCGGGGTCGTATATATTCCAGTTAATTATTATTCCAAGAAAACTCGGGCGAAGCAGCATTTGTCAGAATGATTTGTTTTATAACTTTTTTACTGAGTCTGGAGGAAATAAAAGAAAGTATTCGGCTTTGATCGGCAGTTTGTCAAGTTTTGGTGGTTTCGCGGTTCTTTTGGCGGGACCGGTCACGTGTTTTCTCTATTGTGTAGTGTACGTCTGCCTGTGGATTAGTAATTATATTTATAAAAATTTATGTATAATGTATTTATGTATTATGTATTTATTTATTTTTAAAAAAATATAAAAATTATTATTTCAATATTTATAAAAAAGGATATTGCAATTACTTTTACCATAGTGGTGACACGGACGTGATATTTAATTAATTTTGAGTAACAAAAAAATAATTGTTGTTATCGGAAGATTGCTGATTCACCTTTTTCTAATCATTAAATACTAATCTTCAAAAATAAAAGTGACGAGGATTCATTCAGATTAAAATCCACAATTATTACACCCCGCTTGCATTTCTACACTCAAATTCATTCGTATAAAAGAAGAAAATCCATTATATTTCACCTATCGCCTCGCTGCAGAATTGCTTGCACAGGCACAAATGTTAGGGGCTTCACCATACTTTTATGGATTTAGTTTATTTAATTGGACATTGTTTTCTGTTATGCCTCAAAACTGAAATGATAATGCGAAGTACGAAAAGAAAATAATAAGATGTATTAATAGTTCCAATAAAGATTGGTTCTGAATTCCAGCAACAAAATTCAGGGACCGATCGTATAAGTTTACAGATTATTTTTTACAATGATAGCATATATTACTAAAGTTGCCAATTTCGTTGCCAATGAACTAGTTAAAAGAAAATGGGGCATCATATAAATACATCATAGCACAATCTACATCTTCATTTATTAAATAGGCTTCTTCTACTTTCATATGTTCATGAAAGTAGATTAATATTAAACGAAGAATTCTGTCATTTAAGAGTTAAAAATTTGAAATAACTTTCGTAAAACTATAAATTTTTACCTGTTCTTAAGATTCAAGTTGTACTGGAGTTTACAGCACTTTAATCATTTGGAAAGTTCCATTATGTAAATATAATTTACAGAATGAAAGAAATAAATTAGAAAAATAACTAATTACAAATTTGAATTACTAATAACCCAAAATTACTTATTTGATTCCAGAAAGGTTTATTTATAACTCATTTAAAGTTATAAGAAATTATAGAATTTTTACGCTCGATAATTTATTATTTTAATTTACAATTATAAGAATGAATATATGAAATATATTTTCCGTTGTCTAAAATGTGTTTTTGTACGCATTTCAATCTTTAAAATATGATTTTTTTTTTGTATATTTTCTTTGTTTTACAAATTTACTTTACTCTGAAAAATACCTTTGAATTTGAAACAACATTCAGTTCAAACTTTCGTATGAATAAATACATTACGATTTGAATAAAACATGCTGCATTTATTCATATGAAATCGTTCAAGTTTGGAATAAAAGTTTTTGAAAAATTCTTTTCCATTTGATTCTCTTCTAAGGGAAAAATATTTAAAGTATAATCTAGTTTTATAAACTATTGTTTATAAATTCAATTCATGTTTCTTTCTATAAATTGTATACTTCTTCTTTGACATGTCTTTTATATATTTATGTAAGGAAGACTTAGAATTAATGTACCAAATCACCAATCACTTAGAATTAATGTTTATCACCAAAGCTGAATAATTTTGGTGCAATTATTTGCAAAACATAATCATGAAAATTTTAAAAATAACTCGTTAGCTTATTTTGCAATTATCCAAAATGATAGAATTTTTGCTTAATGTTTTGTCTATTGACAAGGTTTTGACATGTTTGTGAGAAACTGAACATAAATGCAAATCTTACTTTCTTATCATGTAATATAAAGCTTTGTATTTGTTTAAATGCAAGTTTCAGACTTTCCTGAGTGTAGAAACATATTTTTAGAAAGCTCAGAGTTGCTCAAGTTGTTTTCAATTTGATGGATAAAATTTGATATTTGTGACAACTTGCAGATTTTGATCAAATTTTGAATAGAATATGACTAGAGAAAGTTCGTCTGCCCGGGTGTTCTAATATAAGTTAATACGATAATTACAAAACGAATAGAGATAGATAGATGAAATATGATTAACATATTTAACATATCTAGTGTGGACACCTCCCAAAATTTGAACCAAGTCCAACTGGCTGTCAGTTTTACTTTCAGAAACATATAAAGACGATAATTTAAAAACGCAATGACTTAAATATATTGCCGCGTAAGGAAAGTTTAGCATGTGCTCAGTGGATGAATGGTCTAAGCACGCGATCCAGAGTTTGCGGGGCTCGGGCCATGACTGTTATATCAAAAGTATGGATTTCTAGTTTTTTGTATTTAGTTATTGTTTCCTTATGGTCTCTAACATTCTAGACCTTTCTTTATTATGTAAATTATTTGTTTCTAGAATACTCTGTTCTAGTATAAAAGCTGATACACACAAGTCGTGGGCAACTTCTCTACCTTGTTAAGTTGTAAAGCTACTTTCCTTCAGTAAACATTGTTAGTTTAAAGCTGACTGTGTGTTTATTTGAATCTTCTTGACAATATCAAATGTGATATGTTTTATCAATTATGCAACAACACGTGCACTCTGTGATAGATCTTAGATTCAATCGGCTGAGAAGAACATATTTATATAACATTTTTGGATACTGCTGACCATATACCAGGAATTAACCACAAAATAACTCGCCAAAAATGACATAATGAATTCTTTAACATTGTTAGATTCATGCCAAAAGTTTATATTTCGTACTATTATTTGCCAATGCCATGTAAAGCGTTCGCTAGTATGACATGTATTAGAGAGTATGAGAGAAAACTTCTAGGATACTACTCCAAATGATTATTTTCTTTGTTGAACTGCTTCTGATTTTTCGTCGACTCATATGAAAAATTCTTTCTTTACATTATGTATTCTAAAACATACGATTAGTTTTATTTTAGAATTCAATAAAAAATTAACAAAAGAACAAAAAGAAATTATATATTTTTTCTACGAAATGCTAATGCTGAAGTTTTTAAATAGAAGCAGTTTTTCCTTCTTCTTCTTCTTGTTAAATTCAATTCATCCTAAAAAATTGCATAAACATTGTTTTCAAATTGGTGCAATTTTTCCGGATTCTCTTGATTATCGCTACTAGTTGCCAAAATCAGTTAAATAAAATTGAGTGATTTTAATATAATATTTGTATGCTTCATTTTTAGAATTATTTAAGTGAAAAAACAAATTACAATGGAATTTACAAAACATTACCTGAAAATTACTTAGTCAATTCATAGCCATGGGTTGATATAAAAAGCATTGTTTATAAAATATATTTAAAAAATTCACAACTTTTTAAATAGAGAAAAATAAGATACGGCAATATTGATATCCAAATATCTCTATCTTGAAAAAAATGTTTTTAAATTTTA
>JAPMOQ010046007.1:0-11111 GCA_026543055.1 Argiope trifasciata
ATTAAATAGTCTAGCTAACTTTTTCTGAAGTTTGGCTATATATATATATATCTATATAAATATTATTATAATTGTTGCTCTGAAATTTAAACCGTTTTCATTCTTTTATCAATTAATTGCGCTTTTCTTCCATTGTTGAAAGCAAAAAAATAAGGATTATATTTAATATCTGATTAAAAACGTGAAATTACGATGCCCCAAAATTTAGTCAATAGATGAACCGGACATCTTCATTTTTAATTAGAGTTATGGTATTTAATAGTGCTATGATGGGACTGGTCTCCATAAGAAAAATTTTTGTGCCCAATAAACAAATTTTAACTACTTATGACTTAAAATAACATGGCTTTAATATTTATCAGTTTGGCAGAATCATAGAAATTAAACTATATCCACATGATTTATCTGAAATGAAACATAAAAAATATATCTTTGGAACCAGCTAATCACCAGAATGATTAGTTTAAAAATAATTAAACAAATCTAACAGCCAATATCTCATCGATCACCATTAGACCGATTTTGGCAATTATATATGAAAGCTCATGATCCCAATATATGTCATTAGTTGTCACCCATTTTCGATTTTGAAAGGAAATCTAAATAATAATAATTTTAAAAAATAGAAAAAGGAACGAAAAAGAAATCTAAGATCGCAAATTTCAAATTATCACTCGAGAATATTATTTTTAAGTCATTGTTTCTTTTAATTAATTTAAGTAATTAACCAATTTAAACTTATTTGAATCTCTAGCGAAACTTTTGAGATGAAAAAAATCCATCGTTTTTTTTAAATATCAACGCATGCGTTGTCTGATAGTCATGTGATTGTTTCAAACCAGTTTAAACTATTTAATGACTTAAATTAATTAAGACAATTTGTAAGAATTCAGAGAATGAATAATTTGGAAATCAAGTTGTAATTCTAGTTGGCGTGACAACCTTCTTCATTATCTTAATAACCCTAAAAGCGAAAAATGGATGCCTCAAAAGCAATAAATCACCAATTAGTTGCCTATACATTTTGAGGCTTCATAACTCTCAAACCAAAATGTGTAGGCAACTAACTCCAAACTCACATGGTTATTACACTACTTCCCAGTACAATGAGAGGCTCTTGACTAAGTCCCCTAGATGCAGCCACTGCATGGGTCTCCCCAAAATTTACTTCATATTGAAGTTAATAATCCTAAATACGCCATCGGTAATTCGTCGCCTTTCACCTATTATCCTCCAAGCATAATTAACCAATAATATTGAATGTTAATTATATATAAGTTTATATTGCTGTGGTAAGCTACTGTACAACAAAATTGTTTTATATGATTAAACTAGTATAATTAATATCGAAAGCGAACATATGGTCGCCGAAGGTGGTTAGCATCCAATTTTTAAAAAGAATTATATTTCATAAAAAAATATTTTTTGGGTGGTATTTTTAAGAATTCTAAGCAACTGAGACCTGTCTGATAATAGAGAATGGCGTTCCATTGCATTTTTATAAAGTTATTGTTTATAACGATTTTCAAGAATCAGAAAATTAGTTTTCCGTGTTTAAAACGACATGGAAAAGAAGGGAGAGTTATTATTATTAAAAATAGTTTAATGTAACCAGAGAAATTATATAAATTGACACATAATAGAAATCTATATAGAACCCTACATCTTGATCTTAATCTGTTAATCTTAATTTGGCTGTATTTAGAATTCATTATAGTTATTAATTCAAAAAAGGTTTTGAAATTCCGAGTATATATATTCAACCTTTGAGCTCGGAAAAGTTATTCGATGCATAATTATTCACTTAATACAAAGATTTGTTTATTGCTCTGAAAAATAAAAATACACAATTTCTTTTTCTTTTTTTTGTCAAATTTCTATTAAAAATTTTACCATTCTTTAAGTATTCTTCAAAAATCAAAATTAATTAAACAAATAAATAAAACATCAAAATGATGCACCGTCTTGAATGGTGAGTGAGAACACGAAGTTCGTTTTAGGAAGATTGTGGTGAGAAGCATCATCCGAGTGCAAATATTTTTATGGTTATATTTTTATGCATTACATAGTTTCGATTAAGGGTTTAATTCTACGAAATTGAAAGCAACTAAGAATACGATATATAAATGATTATAGAGCCATAAAGGTCTTATTAGCATTATAAAAATGATAGCGTTTTATCAATTTGAATTCAGACAACATGACAGTTTAAAAAGGTTTCATTTTTGTTCATAAATAAATTAAAGTTTCAAGTTAATACATAGTATCATAAATTTATATTTAAATTCATCACAAATAGAAAAGAAATATCTGAACATAAAAATCACTCGCTGCTACTTCATAGAATAATATTATTTATTTTTCATAGAATATATATTTTATAGAGGATTTCCAAATACAACTCAATATTTATAATTTTTAAGATGGCGTGCATTTATATTTTATGGATCCTATGATATTTGAAACTATGCCCCTTATTATTATTATTTATAATTTTTATAATATAACCTTAGAATAACAATAATCGAATAAGTATTTGTTGCGAAAGTTAAAAGAAATATCTACTTAATAATTAAGTGCGAATTTTAAAAAAGTATATGTGAAATACACACGTCATAATTTTTAAGATAATGTTCATTTATATTTTAAGAGTCGTATGATATTTAGTTAATCCTATTTATATTATTATTATTTACAATTTTTATTATGTAACAACATAACAGTAATAATCGATTGGGCATTTGTTCCAAAAGGTAAAAGAAACCCCTAGTTAATAATTAAATGCGAATTTTACCATATTGTTAATATATTTCTCTCATTAAATTTTCAGTAATAAATGTCATAAGAAAGTTAAAGATTTATTTATGTGTTGATTTTCTACAGTTCAACATAAATAAGATATAATCTCAAATCATAAATAAGAATAAATCTCAAATTCTAAATAATAAAAGCGGTTAGTATTAACAATATTGTTCAATGATAATATCTGAAAAAATAGAAAATTAAAATAAACATGAAATACAAGGTTATTCTTTTGGAATTCGTATTCGACAGTTTTCATAAGAATAAATAAAACCTTTTAATACTTTTCATTAAAAATGAATCTAATCAAAATATTTGAAACTAAATAAAATTCTATAATTTTTAAAAATATGTGTAAATAAACCCATGCCAAATATGGAAATAACTGAGACAAAAAATAAAAGTTTAGAAATCTTCCAAACATTAATAACCATACTTCCTAGTTACCTCATTTTCCATTTCTCCATCAATATAAGGAATATCTGGTTTAGTGAGTGGGCTAAATGAATCATTCGGTGATTCCATCGTCTGCAGATATTACCACTGCCATTCCATAACAGGGCAAAACTTTTCGTACATCACTTGGGCATTCAAGAATTTCGTTTCGAATTTTAGCAACACTGGTATTCCTAATTCCTTTCACGTTCCAGAGCCGTTCTTTCATTTGGACCAATGTTTATCGGTGGGCTGCTTATGCGATTCGAGGTTTATGTGTCTGACTGTTCCGAAAAGCGGTCGGAAGGGTGTTGGGGCACACACTGGCTGACGTCATGGCCACATGTAGCCGCTACTTTAGAAGGTCGTTTCAATCCGGTCTCGCGCTTGTCATTATTTTCTTTCCACCACACAATCGCTCATTTTTTCTTTTTTTCTTTTTTCTTTTTTTTTTTTTTTTTTTTTTTTTTTTTCTTATCGTATAGTTTGCTTGCTTTCATTCGATACAATGTATGACTTCCGAAATTAATGTTTGGTTCAAGCTTCCGTAGTTGATGGTCAGCTGGCAAAATGGCTGATTGATTTTGTAACTTCCTTTTATTATAAAATTATTTTAATTCTTCTCTAATTAATTTAAAGTTAAATTCATTAATTAAATTTTTTAAATATTTTAAAAAAGAATTATTTTTTTGTATCGTACATAGTTTTGCAATATTTCACTGTGTAACTAGTTAACTATAATAGCTCTCATATAGATATATGTTCTTAAGAAGAAGGGTTGCATTTATTTATTTGTAAATGAAATAATTTTTATTATAATGATGCCAAATAAATAGCAAAAAAAGGAAAATAAGCAACAGTTCCTCATAATACAAAAATGTCTTTATTAATGAGAATTCTTCTTCCATATGATCTGTAAAACAATTTTACACTGTTACACGGTAAAATAATTTTATTAATGCCTGTAATATTGCAAATAACTTTTTATCGTTATAGCACACACTCACAAAATCATCTTGCTAAGCATAAATGTGATAAATATTTATTCACCGAAAAGCAAGTCAAGCAATTAAATTTTTAAAAAATGTAATTTAATTAATAAAAATGTTAAACTGATATCCATTTTTTTTTTTTTTTTTTTTTTTTTTTTTTGAAAAATTCCACAAAATCGGAAAATAAAGGGAGTCGTCTTAACGAGTCTATAAGTATTTTTTCTATCCATCGAAATTTGCGAGGAAAAAAAATCCTGCCCCATAAATGTTATTCTTCTATGTCAAATAGTGTCATAATGGTCATTTTAAAATCAACGGAAGTTGTCTCACCAAAATTTTCACTCATACTCTTTAATAAAGATAAATTTATGTTTTACATTCAGATTTTTCCAAAAAAATTGAAATAAGATTTTGGGCAGAACTAATTGTAGTTCAAAACTCTTACCGAATTTGATATATTTACATTATTGCGTTTTTGACTTATCGTGTTTACATGTTCTGAAAGTATTGACCGACAGATGTTTAACCCCTTTGTTACTAGAGGGTAAAAAATTATACACGGACGGCTTTTTGCACTCACTCAAATGAACTCATAGTTCTACAAATGAATGAGACACACTAAAATCCTAAAGAATAACATGAGAAAATTCTTCTAGCTACCATGAGCAATACTTTCATTTATTCTTCTTGCTTTCAGTTTTGATTACAAAAACATTCCCATTTCTGCAAAACTAAACTTTTGCAGCCGAGTCAAGTTGTAAACTCTGCTCACTTTACGCCCTTTTTGGATTGGCTTATAATTTGATAGATGTCTACAATGTAGAATATTAATTCCGAGTACCGAATTTTATGTATATATTTCTCTTCGTTTTGTAACTATCGTATAAACTTATATTCGAACAGCCGGGCAGATAGACTTCTGAAAGGAATTGATAGAAATCTAGAATTTTGTATAAAGACCTTACACCAAATTTCATCTGACTAGCTCATAGCGCTTTTATTTATTTTTGTCACAGAAGAACAGACAGGCGTTTTATGAAAATGTGTTTTTCTAAGGGATGTCCAAAACGAGAAAAATCAGTCAAAATCTTGAATTCTTATACTTTGACGATTACAATACTTTCCCTACGCTTTGTTTATGAAAAAGTGATAAAAAGAAAATTTGAAAAAGAAAAACACTAACTTGGTGATGAATGTTTTTCAAAAAAGTGGAAGAAAATATCAAAAAATAATATTCGCATTCGTGAGGGTGACCAAAAAATGTATTCAGACTGAATAAATAGACAAAATATTAAATTCAAATCGATTTTCCGCCACACATTTTTGAAAATTGATCACTATAGTACTGTTTGAAATCAAAGTCTGCATTTCTTTTTTGGTCCGCATGTTCTAAACGCTGAAAACAGAGTTCCTCCTCCGTTTTTTTTTTCCCGACAAAATCAAAATGTATATTTAAAAAAAAAAAAAATGAAATCTACGACCGATGGCAAATTTGAAGTTATCATGCGAGAACATTATTATTTTTTAAGTAATTATTTGTCTTAATTAATTTGGTTTGAAACAATCACGTGACTTCTTTATCGGTTTCTATCACCCCCTTTCTCTCTCTCTCTCTCTCTCTCTCTCTATATATATATATATATAAAGTTTAATTTTTTTAGCTGGCAAACAAAGTTTGGGAGCTCGACCGATTTTGAAACGAAAAAAACTAATCGTTTTTTTTTTTAAATGTCGACGTATGCGTAATCTCATAGTCTCGTGATTGTTTCAAAATCAGTTTAAACTCGTCGACTATTATTAATGACTTGAATTAATTAAGACAATTAGTAATAATTGGGAGAATGGATAATTTGGAAATTAGTTATCAATAAATCGACAAATATTACAACCTTCTACATTATTTTCTAATAATATGGCAATAAAGCAAAACACGGATGTTTCAAAAGCGACAAATCGTCAATTTTTGGCTACGCATTTTGAGGCATCAAAAATCACAACCAAAACAATATCAGGTTCTCACATGATTAAAAAAATTATTCGGATTTTTTTTTAATTGGCTTCTATGTAACATGCACTTAGATAAAATTTTAAAATTTTCACTAAAAAAATTAATGAAAAATATGTTTCTACATTTGAACTTTTTAAAATTTTTCTCTTCTTCTAAGGAATCTAATATTCTGTAGCTAATTTTATAGCTCGCTTTGATACTTAAAACTTTTTAATATAAACTTTTTAAATTTAAACTATTAATAGCTTTAGACACGAAAAATTGTATTTATTCTCCATATTAAAGGGGGGGGGAGAGAACATGTCTGTTTTGAAAGCCAGTTAAATTTTGAATGGACTATAGGTGGGTTCACACGAGGCTAATTATTGCGCGCCTCTTCCTGAAAATCACGTGACCCCAGCGGAACAATGGCAAATAGTTGTGCCGTCTGGACAATCGTTGGCGATTGTTCCAACAACGTTGTCTCAACTGTTCATCCAAGGACAATATAGGGACAACAGTAGAGAGGCAACGATTGCGCGCAATTGTTAGCCTCGTGTGAAGCCACCATATAAATCTACTTGCCTTTAATCTCGTTAAATGTTAATGCCGCTGAAATCTTGGGAGTGTTTTGAAAGTATCACACATCAATACGTGCCATTACGACTTTTTAATCATTAAATTTCTAGCGAAATCGTACTCTAAGAATATCGGAAAATGTTCTGAAAGATTCAAAATACGTGCTATCGTTTTTGCCTCGTCCAAATACGAGTCAAATTTCGTTCTAAAATTTTCGATTTAAGCTTTAATTTTATTGACTAAATTAAAAGCCCAGTTGAAAACAATTATTTTTATTTGAAATGGTTTATTAATAGCTAATTTTGGACAATATTCTAAACCATTCTGTTAAACCAAAAATAAATATCATTTCTTTATTGAATCCAATAGTCTTTTAGTTTCGAAACCGCAGTAATATTGTTATTTACATCAATAAATTCTTCTAGGGCATTAAACTATATATACACGGCTTTAACTGTATCTATTTTGGCTTCCCAAAGAGTGTTACATAATGGTTTGAGAGTAATGTTGAAATGCTTTTGTAGATTTTTCCATCTTTTTGTAGATGCAGAAAATAAGCAATACAAACGTTGCAATAACCAAAAAAAAAAAAAAAAAGTAATATATGGAGTTGGAAGTGTTTTCACAAATCAATAAATGAAAAGAGTATGATAAGCCAGGCACACACGTAGATTGCATGAGAACAATTGAAATTTCGGTCTAGATTTTACCTTTTATTTCCCTTTCATGTTTCTACCACTGTCATATGCCTGTCCCACTTAATATGTCTGAATATTTTGCTAGTCCTTCTTCAGTCGCACCAAATACTTCAATAAACCGTATAAATGACTCATTTGTACTTAATCTTTTCTCCTCAAAATTTATATTCTAAATAAAGACTGAAATGTGTTTTTATGGGGAATATCAGAAATAGAATCCATTTAGATATTGTATTAGGTAACTGCATTTACATTATCTTTCATTTTGTTAAGAACATTTCCTAAGGTAGGAATACTTTGATCTTGTAATGTATGAACTAAATCATTGACAATTTAACGTGCGAAATTTTTTATTCTGTTTACAATATCCATTAGCATTGAGTCGTATTTACTTAATCATTCAATTACACTTAAAAAAATTTCCGTTATTAAGCGTTCCTATTATTTCGTGGGTTCCACGAAGTGGAATATTATTACACTTTAAAAATAGAATCATATCAACTATTCTTTGAAATAGTCATGCCCTTTCTTTACTTACATAAATTTGAATATGTTTTATCAACAGTCAAACATAAATTTAGTCTTTATAGTAATCTATACTTATAATAAAGCTCAATGTGTGTGTGTGTGTGCGTGTGTGTGTGTGTGTGTGTGTTGGCGCTCTACAGGCCAGACCGTTGGACCTACAGTTACCAAATTTGGTACATGTATACCTTGGAGGTCCGGAATGTGCACCTCGGAGCCCTTTTTTCGAATTTTTAATTAGAATTTGGATTAATTAAAATTTAAGCGAAATTTCGACGTTTTTCCGCTATAACTTCCGAAAATATTATTGCACAAACATAATTTTTATATCAATTTAAAGATAAAAAAATTAGCTTTCTAATGGTATCAGTATTTTTAATTTATAATGTAAACTTCTATTTTTAATGAATTTTTAAAGAAATATTTTAACCATGTTTTTATCACGTGACTGGATAAAATAAAAGAATGCCGGAAGTTCAAATAAAAAAAATATCATCGCAAAATAAATCTACAGAAATGCAACTTTCAGCACGTGACTGGATAAAATAAAAGAAATATAAAATGATATTTTCTTTGAAAAATAAATACAAAGCAAAGGTTTTTACAATCGTTTGCAATATCTATACCATTAACTCAATAAATCTTCTTTATTTACGGTAAACTTGATTGAATTTTGACAGGATATGCATTGAAATCCCGACTTAATGGCATATTTATGTAATCGTTTGCAATATCTGCATCATTAATTTAATACTTTTTTTTCCCTTTCTCGCTTTCTTTAAAAAAAAAAACATATTTAATATTTTGGCAACATCATCGAAATTTTTTTTAATATTTAGGAAGCATAACCGATGGTTAAAACTGACTGATTTATAAAATTAAAGAATATTACTAGGAAAAGGTGTACTTTTATAACTTTCCGTCCATCGTCTTAAAGAAAATACTAATTTCAGGTCAATCAATGCCCGGAGTTACTTCAAGGCTAATGAATATGTGATTTAATTGAAAATTTTAGAACGCTTTACTCATGGCGAACCAGCTGGTCGCCAAAGGCGGCTAGTTCTTTATAAAGTGTTCATTAATAGGAGTTGATCGATTAACCGTTTTAGTTTTTGTTTGAACAACTTAATAAAAACAAACATAAACAGATGCACACATAATTTTTTTTACATTAAATACAGACAAAAGTAGACAGCTGATGATTTATTGTCTATTTGAGCTCAGCCTCAGCTTCTCGGCGCCTGGCACACCGTCATGCCAGAAGGGGATTTCCTTAAGGCCTTATTACACGGCAAAATATTGTCTGCACTTTCTGTCAGCAATTTTCCGTTTCTACCCTCAGAACCGGTCAAGCAAGTTTCATGATCGACAACTTTTTCTAACCATCTAGAAAATGCCGTCGATAGTGACAAAAATATTGTCCGCAAACGAAATTCAACCAATCATGTAAAACTTTGAAGTGACGTCACTTTCGTTGTCGTTTGCTGACGGAAAGTGTCGACGATATTTCGTCGTGTGAATGAACTTATTTTCCAGCCTTTTTATAGGGATCATTGCGATCTTTGCTTAATAAAAGCGTCGGCTCGTGCTCAGCCGGCCACGTAGAAACAAGTTTTTAGACTTTTTGTATGTGTAACATAATTATTGTTCAGAACACTGTTTTGATTCTTAATCTCGTTGGGGTCCTCGTCTGTGACTAGGCCTGGGTGCACCGCACCCTCCAGATGAAAAGCCCTTATTTACAAGTAACCAAACCGCTTTATTATTATTATTTTTCCGTGAGATAAAAAGCAGGCTGGTTGTTTGACACTATAACTATCAAAAATTTTTAAATAGTTTTACTGCTTTCGCTTTTCTTTTCGATTGAATTTCTCACTATTTATTATTGTGGCGATAGTATTGTGCCAATATGGAGGTTGAATTCCGCCAAGGATCGAACCTACGATGTTTGGGTTTGAAGTCCAGTAACATATCCATTCGACAAAAGCGATCGCTAATGTCTAGTGGCTGTTACTGGCTTATTAAGATGTCACCACATTATAATCATCTTCGAAATGACTTATTTCATTTGAATTTCAATGAAATGATACATAATATTTGCTGTGTATTAATAAATATGTGATAAGCAGAACTGCAGAGTAATTAATAAATATGTTGGCGAAAAATAATTTCATTCGGAAAACAGCGAAATTTTTCTAATATTACCTATATCTGATAATGGTAATTAATAAATATAATAATATATATTAATAAAACTGATATCTTACAACTCACAAATGTGACATTACTGCTTTGAAAAAAAACCCTGCTTAATATGAGCTGTTTTTATTGCAATTTTTCTTTTTTCCATTGGAAACTTTAAAGCTTGTTATTTTTTCAAAATTCTGTTTGCTGCAAAATGTTAAGTCAATCGCAATTTATTGTAATTGCATGAAATTTTTTCTGTGCACTCTTAAATGCATGCTTAATAGAATTAAGGATGGATTTGTAAAAATTTTGATTAGAATTTTTTCTAATTTATTTCTGGATTAAGCAAGATATTTTCAATTCTTTTTTAAACTAATGATGAAGTTTCTTAAATGTACATGTTAGGATTAGTGGAAAAACTCCAAGCATAAAACTCTCCCCACTCAGAATTTTTGCAACATACGAGACACTGGACAACTCTGTATGAATTTCATTGGATTTAAGTTTGATAATATTTATAGCCGCACAATAAAAGTGTACAGAACAGAATTTTGTTAAGAAATAAAGGAATGGAATTAAATAGACTCCAGTCTTAATAGTAATGATTTATCTTTAACTATGCTGTGCATTAATAATATTAATTGATCTTCAATTATAATGGTTATTTCTGAATTAGTGTTTTGTTTTAAAGATTCATTTGTTCAACTGCTAAGTAAAAGTCACATTGCATTTTTCCCAGTATATTCCATAATTAAAACCGATTCTTTTTCCGAAAGATATTCAAAATTAACAATTCATAATGGATAGATTATACTAAAGTCTATCCATTATGAATTGCTATTGTTTGACAATTCTAAAAGCTCTGTGCTTATGTATATGTGTTAGGATGGGTTTGATTCGACAAAA
>JAPMOQ010046018.1:0-28554 GCA_026543055.1 Argiope trifasciata
TTTGAATGTGTTGAATATTTACTGCTTTTATCGAATTTAGATGGGAAGAAAAAAGCTTTACCTAATAACTAAAAATTAGCAGGTATTAATTGTTGATTTTTTGTTTTTTGCATTTGCATTTATTTTTTGATTTGAATATCAATATTTCTTTTTTTTTCTTGTGCTATAATTAATCTTCCTGGTTAAATTTAGATATCTTATACCTGGTAACTTCCACAACTTATTAGTTCCAAATTGAAGTGTTGAAGAAAATAAGAACTTTCAATACAAAAGTAAATATTCAAAAGCAAAGTTGCTGTCTTTATAATTCCTAGTTGCTGTCTTTTTTGAAAAGATTTCACATCATTTTAATTATTCGCTTTCTATTTTCAAGCCATTAGAATAAAAATAAGGAAATAATGTTAAAAAAGACTAATATTTACTTTTCTTAATATGAAAGAAAAAAAAATCAAGCTGGAAATGTTTTATAAAGATAATTTCTTGTATGTGTGGGGAGCATATGCCATTCTGTTGTAACCTTTGTCATCATCATGTATATCAGTTTAAGCAGATTAAAATCATCAGAGAAAAGCAAATTAAAGTTCAGTATTCTAAAATTATTTATATTCCATATCAAAAATTCTTTTTAGATGAATAATTGCTTGATGAAATTCGTTAACTATTCATAAGACACATTTTTTTTCATATGCAATGTGCATTGTCACGATTCTCTAAATAAAGAAAGCATTCATAAAAAATGTTATAAAATTAATATTTCTTTTTTTAACTCAACATTTTTAAATACTCAAATATATCCCTCACATGTATAAAGTTCAATTAACATGCAAGTATTATTTCTTTAATAAAATCGAATTTCAGTTTGCATTCGAATTCCAAAATTTAATCAATTCACCTATGTTGCATGAAACCTGCATATAGTGACCTCTAGATTATGTTAATAAATGTTATTCGCCTAAATCAAACTAATCAGCTAACGTTTCTTTATACAAATAAATTTATCCGGTTGTTAAAAAATTATTTTTTATTTAGCAAAGTTTGAACTTATAATTCTTAGTTGTTGTTTTTTCCTATTAGCAAAAAATATTCTACGGTATTTCAGCTTTGTTATTCCATATTCTGGATGTATGAATATTATATCAAGACAAATTCTCAAGAACCGAGAATAATGCCATCAGTTCACATTAAATACTTTTGTTAAAATGTCCTTTTACTGCAGAAATATTAAAATCCTAAATTTATTCTGAAAAATTCGATCGTAAATTTTGAAACTGAATCAAAAAAAGAAAAAAGAAAAATTAATTCTTTGCAAAATTAATTTTACAAATAAAATATTTTTAAATCTATTCTTCCTATTCCTCATGATATTTTTCAATTTATAATTATTTAAATATTCAAAAAATATATTCAATTTAAATATTTAATAAGAGCTTTATGTCATTTGAAATAATATTTTGCAGTGTGAATAAATTAGCCAGCTTATTTTCAGAAAATAGCGGGGGGAAAAAAAATCAAAAGCATGTGGCGCCATCTATTGATTATTTTGGTAACAATTTTATAATCCTATGAAGAAAAGGAATTGAAATATCCCCCCCCCATTTAACCCATCTTAATTGATATCAAATATGAACTAGAACCAATATTATATATATATATTTTTAATTTTGAGCTAGATTTTAAGAATCATGTCTAGTTTTTGGAGTGGCAGTATAAAATTTAGCTGCCAATCCATTGCATAGCAGTATATTAAGAATACAATTTAATATTATTATTTATTTATTAATTACATTTTAGAAAGAAAGTTATTTCCGTTTCAAAGTGTGTATTTCCAGGCTCATTATTTTGATAATTACGCCCAGATAATCACTTATGATCTAGCACAGAGTTTCCCAAACTTTTTTGTGTCGTATACCCCTTGCCATGTTTTTAAGTATTGAATAGACCCCCTACTTACCTGATATTGATTTCCTGTAAATTTTTAACTGTAGTGTACTGTTAAAAACTTAAAGTAAAAACACATGTTAATTTATACATTTATTAATTGAATTTAAATTTATACTACTCAAAATAAAATTTCGTATCTGTTATGTAAAATCTATGTAACATGAAATAAACATAAAATAAACATAAAATATTTTTAATGAGAAGGATGAGCTTGATGCTTTAACAATAAATTATCAACATTTGGCGTCAATTTTGTAAGGGTTAATCTTAAATCTCCTCGGCTAATGATGTCCAGTCTGTTTCTTTTATTCGTTAAGAGATTAGTAACAGCGCGAAACCCCTTTTCCACTAGGTATGACGATGGAAAGGAGTCATAATAATCAACACTGTACAACAACATAATAATCAACACTGTACTGTCTACATTTCTTTTTAGATTCGGACATGGCATCAGTCATCTATGGGCAAAATAAAATTTTTTAAATAAGCTTACAGCTTACACAATTTTATAAACATATTAAAAATTTTTTTTACTTCATAGGTACTTTTATGAATAATGTAAATGTTTTGATATTATAAGATAGTATGATGTGAGTAAATAGGTACTATCAGTGTATGTGTTGAGATTTACTATCGTGGATCCCCATTTTCATTTCATGGACCCCCAAATTTTTTTTTCCGCTGACGTAGACCCCTTGCAGGTTGTCATAGACCCCTAGGGGTCGATATAGACCACTTTGGGAATCACTGATCTAGCATATGAATAAATTCGTATGCATCTTTATCTGTTTAATTGAGCGATAGAAATTAGTTTTTAAATTCTCCTTTTTTTTTTTTTTTTTTTTTTTCTTTTCAAAATTAGAAAGAAATCTAGTCAGTAAACTGAAAGGAGAATTTTAAATACTTTTTATTCGGGATTATAAAGAAATGAAGGGGGAAAATGTTATAGTTCAAGAATATAAAAAAAATAAGCAGAAACTTCTTTGCTTAGTTTTCGATAATTGGAAGAAAAATACTATATAAAGGTTTGTAGAAAAAAGAAACAGATTTTAATTTCATTTCAACAGTAAAAAATATTATTGAATGCATTTTATAGTGAATAAATAGTAGCATAAAATTAAAAATTACTAAAATTCAGGTGTAAAATGACTAAAAATTAAAATTGGTATCATTAAAAAGATAAATCTTCGAATTTTAAGATAGGGTAAAAATAATTTAAGTTGGGGAGGGGCCATTTTTGAGTAATAAACTCACATTTGGCATAATTTTTAATCAATGAAGTTTTTTAAAAATTTCGATCAGAGGAGCACGTTTCCATTCTCTAAAGTATATTTCTATAAAATAAGGTTATAATATACCAAAAGTTTGTTCTTCAGAGTATGATACTACATCAAAGTACCTCGGTTTTGTAGAGCTTCAATTCATGACATTATATCAAAAGTCCGCTCTATAAAGCGACAACAAAGTGCTCTTAGACAAAGTGTCCGCTTTATAAATTATTTACATATATAACATTCAGTGCTATTATAAGAAGAAATTACCAATAATTCTTAGTACCTAAAAAAATAAAAAAGCATCAAAATTAAAGATTTTTTTTTTAATTTACTTATACAAATTGTGGCTTCTATTTTACTAGGTGTGTTCTTGATAAAAGCAGATAAAATTCTTAGTTCAGCAAAATTTCAAAGGAAAAATACATATAACTTTGCAAAACTATCAAATTTTATCACATTATCTCAAGTGAAAAAAAAATAAGCTGATAAGTGTGCCGGCTTCCTGGCATAGGGGTAGCTTGTCTTCCCCGTGATCTGGGTGTCCCTGTTCGGGCATGGTTGTTCTGTTTCTATCTGTGAGTAGTTTGAATGTGCCCCACTGTAAAAAGGGGTTGTGCAAGCGAATGTGTGTGTCACCTTCATTTGTGCTAGAAGTCAGACTTCTGTCCTCTGGGTGCTCAGGGGTCATTACCCTCAGAAGCTACTACAACCCTTTTCCGTGGAAACACGGACACTACATCATCATCAGTCTATTGTGTGTAAAATTCTACAAAAGTCTACTATATTACTAAAAAAAGTCCATTCTATCTACATATTGTGTGTAAAATTAAATGAATTCTGTTGACAAGCATGGGCTATTTGAATTTTTTAGGTCCGCTAAAATTATAAAATAATATATATCAATTTAATTTCAGATTTACTTATAATCTTTTGTTTACAATGTCTTTGTTATTTACGAATTGTATTATTTATTTAACGTTTTCTGTAATAATATTGCTTACAAATGTGGGGTTTATAGTCTATCAATATATTATATCCGTTGCAGAACAAATGATAATAAAAAAAAATCTCACTTCATATTAGTAACCTTTAATAAGCAGAGTTAAAAAGTAAATTAAGCATAGCTTTTCCTCAATAACTTTCTTTAAAAGAAACTTTTAAACTTCAAATTATGATAAGCATACAACTCGTGCTATTTTAGAAATCTTATGTCATTTTTTTTTTTTTCCATTCCTCTATGCATTTTCCCAATTTTCTGTCCATAACTTTATGCATCCAATTATATAACAGAAATAAACAACAATATTTAAAAATGAAAACATTTTACGATCGTTTCTCTGTTTTCTTTAATCTAACATTAAACTGTGGCTGTAAATAGAATAAAATTAGAATTAGAATAAAATTTCAAAAATGGGATTAAAACTCTATTTTATATTGAAACCAATTTAATACAAAAATGATATACATATCTCAATAAAAAAATAATAGACAAAAAATTAGATTAAGGTATGAGTAGCGACAATGAAAACGGTTTGAATGTCTCTTCCTTTAACGAAAAAAATTAAGTGAATTTCACTTAATATTAGGTTGTTCGAAAAGTAATTTCGTTTTTTTCCTGACAAAGGATTTAATTGCATTTTTCGCACCCAATTTCATACTTAAACCGCAAAATCATTTTATGTTTTAAGAGCTGATATAGCAAGGCTTGAGTGTGAAAAAGTGCAGCTGATTCTTCGCAGTAGTTTTTGGAGGGTGCCCTTTTAAATATGGAGAGCAATAAACAGCATTTTCGTCATTTTTTTCTTTTTTGCTATAAAAGGTAAAAATGCAGTTCAAGCCAGAAATAAATTAGCCAATATGTGTGGAGAAGATGTGTTAACAGTACATCAGTACCAGAACTGATTTGCAAAATTTTTCCTTCAAATGAGGAGGCCAAAAACCACCTCGATCAGTTTTTTTTACAGCAAAGACCAAAACTTTTATGAGCGTGTAATCATGTTACTACCAAAAGGTATTAGACCAGAATGGTAATTTTATAATTTAATAAATAATTTATTCATTAAACAAAAATTTCTTTTCATTTTGACAAAAAAATACGAAATGACTTTCGAACAACCCAATAAAATATATTATTATAAAATACGTTTAAAACATTTTTAATTACATAAAGATGGAAATAAAATTATATGGTAAAGCAACTAATATTGTTGAAATTTTTTTATTCCTTAAGATGATGTAAAAATCATTTATTAATATAATATTTTCAAAAATTACAATGGAAAAATGTCAAATTTTCACTTACTTTTTAATTATAATTTAAATTTAAATTTAATTTAAAAAATCGATGTAATGCGTACTTTTTTGAGCCATTTTTCGTAGATTTAGGTCAATGGGCAAATACAAAATATCATAAATCTATTTTATTACCTTTTTGAACTAGCATACTTGCATTTACACTAATGGGCATTTGTCTCTCAATAAGAGTTTTGTATCAAATTTTAATAAATGCGGATATAAAAAGTTATTTCTAGTAATAATTCAATAAAATGTGATGGTTAGAAAAAGGTTTAAAATAGCAATTTAATGAAACGTGATAATAAACAATGGTAAATTTCACAAAAAGTTTTATGCTTTTGCAAAGACAATACACGCAGTGTTGTTTTTCTGGCTTGTTGTCATTTTTACATGCAGTATAATTCGAAAAATATTTTTTAGGGACTCAGACTTCATCAAAATCCGATAATCGAACTATTCGCCGATTACAGTTTTTCTTACTGCATGCTTTATAATACCAAAATAAATAAATATGTAACGAAAGACGAGTATCTTTATTTCTTTCATGCAATAAAAACCTCCGCCATCATTTCTATTCCCCCCCCCAAAAAAAATAATTTGACTAATGCTGAGGGAGGGGGGGCTAAAAAAAGCACATTTTTTTTTTTCTATTTCAAGCTCGTTATACCCTTGTGTCTGCAAATATGATTAACGATATTGCTATGATTTGTACAAATTCCTGGATTGTGTGGACTTTAATTACAATGGCACAAGTAGATGTTTATTTACAAATAAACATTACATTTAGTAAACCAAACATCCCACTCTAATATTCTACAAATTATTCATTCACAAAGTACAGACAAAAACTCAAGATGCTTCCATATAGCCGACCACTGCATGTAGCAGTATCGATAGGATTTAACTCAAGATGCTAGACGGAAAATCGGCGCAGATTTTCGTCAAGCCCAGCGATTTCGTCTCTGTAACAAAGACTATCTCCCCCCCCCCCTTTTTATTCAACAATAACACAACAACTTCTTTTTCAGCGATTGCAACTAGGCTTTTATATACTTTTGGAAGACTCCCTATTATCCTAGAAAATAATATAGATTTAGTGACGGCAAGTCGTCAAAAACAAGACTCCGAAAATGACATAAAGAACACAAAATACTTTCAATGCACATAAGTCAGAACAATATACAAGATATATTAATATCTGCGTCATGTTTAATAGGTTTTCCAGTGGTTAGTGAAAGTGAAAAATATGAAATCCAAAAAATATATATAATGTTAGTGAAGACCCTTGGGATTTTCTTTTTCTATTTGAAATTTCCTTTAATATAAGACTCTGCAAAAAGTTATCACGCTTATATCAGAAATAAGACATTAAAAATAGCTTTCTTCAGAATTTAAAAAAAAAAATCTGCTATCGGAAAATTCAAGTTATCACGTAAGAACATTATTATTTTTAAGTCATAATTTGTCTTAATTAATTTAAGTCCTTAACCAGTTTAAACCGATTTGAAACAATCACAAGATTTAGCTATCCCCCTGCCTCTTTCTATATCTATATCTATACTTATAATAAAGCTCAATGTGTGTGTGTGTGTGTGTGTGTGTGTGTGTGTGTGTGTGTGTGTGTGTGTTGGCGCTCTACAGGCCAGACCGTTGGACCTACAGCTACCAAATTTGGTACATGTATACCTTGGAGGTCGGGAATGTGCACCTCGGAGCCCTTTTCTCGAATTTTTAATTAGAATTTGAATTAATTAAAATTTAAGCGAAATTTCGACGTTTTTCCGGTATAACTTCCGAAAATATTATCGCACAAACATGATTTTAACATCAATTTAAAGATAAAAAAATTAGCTTTCTAATGGTATCAGTGTTTTAATGTATAACTTAAGCTTCTATTTTTAACGAATTTTTAAAGAAATCTTTTAACCATGTTTTTTTTAGCACGTGACTGGATAAAATAAAATAAAACAATGCCGGAAGTTCAAATGAAAAACAACTATCATCGTAAATCAAATCTAAAGAAATGCAACTTTCAGCACGTGACTGGATAAAATAACATAAACATAAAATGTGATATCTTCTATAAAAATAAATGCAAGGCAAAGGATTCTAAGAAATCGTTTGCAATATTTATATCATTAATTCCATAAATTAACTTTATTTACAGTAAACCTGATTGAATTTAGACAGGATATGCATTGAAATCCCGACTTAATGGCATATTTCTATAATCGTTTGCAATATCTGTATCATTAATTCAATAATTTTTTCCCTTTTTCGTTTTCTTTAAAAAACATATTTAACATTTTGGCAATATCACCGAAAAAAACATTTTTAATATTTTGGAAGCATAATCGATAAATTATTAGAGCATTAAACTCAAAAAAGTTTTTCCGAATAAAGTTCCCGACTTTTTAACTACTAATAACTGAATCTGTCAACATAAATTATTTCTTAAATTTTGACTAAAAAATATATGATTTAATTGGAAATTTTAGAACGCATTACTCATGGTGAACCAGTTGGTCGCCAAAGGTGGCTAATATAATAATAATTTTCAGCCATTATGGCATTGTTTTATGAAAACAATATTTTTATAAACACAAATTGCTATTTTCTAATTTCTGAAAGCATAAAACAGTTTCATAATAGATTAATCTGAGAGTAGGAGTTAAATCCTTCACTGTTTCCCACTTAAGAATGAATGGAGTGATATATCCCCTTTGGGGGAAGGAGGAAATACTTTTATCAAAACTGTTATTAGACACGAGTGATGGTTTTTAAACATATTATAAAAAAATAAATTATTTAATTTGAAAAAAAAAATTACATTCCATGAAAATAACAGCTATGATATCATAGTTCAACCTTTTAAAAACGCATTTGCTGTCAAAGAAGCATGCGTAATTATAAAGTAATATGTTGAAAGCAGGTAAAAAATATATGCGATTAAAGATATTGACAAATATTGATATTTATGCTTTATTGATTGCTTATACGATTTCCAGCTTCAGTATTTGTTGCCTTCAATGATTCAAAACCCACTAACAAAAACCACATCATGTGAGAGCATGATAAAAAAAAGAGTTCCGAAAAAAACTATTTTTCAAGAATAACTAAACATAGCAAGATAAATCCATTTCAGGCAACAAAACTTATTACAAATAACACACACATAAAAAAAATTATATCCATTATAAAAAAAGCACTTATTGCAAAACAGTTATATTCTATTTGATGCTTTTTTTTTGTTAGTCACGTTACAGAAAATAATCAAGAAATTGATTTCAACTATTTTTACTTTCACATATACGAAGTATAAAGAAAGTATAGTAATCATTTTTTTAAAATTCGAACACGAGATATTGACGAATTTCCATGTTTCAGACCTTTTTGAATTCGAAAAACACATTTTTGGAAAATATCCGCTTGTCTGTCTGTGGCAAAAATAATTCAAAAACGATTTGAATCAGGCGGATGAAATTTGTCATAAAAGTTTAAAACCAAAATTGTAGATTTCCATCAAAATCTTTAGTAAATTTGAATAAAACTTGTTAAAAGTCCATCTATCTGGCTGGTGGAATATAAGTTATCACGATAATTATAAAACGGTTGGGCTAAATAGATGAAATCCTACAAGGGTTTGACTGTCAAAAACGTATAAACGCGATGACTCAAAAACGAAATAGCCTAAATGTATCACATTTAAAGTGTAATGTCAAATTTTTATTTCAATCGAAATCTAAATTCGAATTTTTGATACTTTTGTTGGCATACCAAGGATTAAACGCCAAGACCGCCAAGGATCGTAATATAAATTCAATAAAATTGCTAAACGCACGCCAAAGGTTAGTATTTCGTAACTACTGGACGTCAATGCCATGCAAGGCGTCTTTTGGGATAACATCCTTATCAGAGAGTATGCAATAAAGTTCTGTGCAATAAAAGTGCAATAAAAACACACCAAAAGAGAGTGCAATAAAAACACACCAGCTGGTTTGACAAAAAAATTTAATATCAGTTATTTATTATACAAATTTGGGGATTTTCCTATAAGTACATGGTTAGGGTTGTTAATGTAACAACAAAAAGTAAAAGGAATTTAACAATTAAATCAAAAAATTAAGAGAGGGAGGCCTTTTTTATGGTGTAGCAAAAACATAAAGGGAAAAAAAAGACAGATAAGGAAGGCAACAGTATACAGCTAGACTGATGAGGTAGAGAATACAAATTAATGATTGCAGCACTGGTAGAAATCTTCACATATTCTCAGCACGATTTTTAGCATTCTTAACCAAGTTATTTGCTATATGGTGAGACAAAGAGGTAATCAGAGTTCAAATCTAGGATTTTCTTAATGAGAGAAGTTCTGGATCACAGATTCTTGGATAAAGAAAAGAAAGATGTAGGTTAAAAGGTTCAATATATTCAGATAATTAAAAAGTAATTGAATATTCATTATATACATAACTAAATATTTTTGCATTAATAAGAAGATGAAATTAGCAAGAATTTAGTAAATTAATAAGCCTATTTACTCATAAATTTACTTGTTCGTGTAAGTTATGAAAAAGTTTTTGATCTTCTAATCGCACGAATGCATTAATCAGATAGGTTTCAGGTTTCGCAACAATTAGAATTTGTAGTGATTGACCTGTAAGTGAATTTGAAGCATTTGAATTACGAATTCATGTATGAAATTTTAATATTTTATTTATGAATATTTAAAAAATATACAAAAAAATAAAAGTTATCTGATTTTGTACTAAATGTAGAAAACGTAAAAACCTAGATTTGCTTCTTAAAGAATTAAAAACATGTTTACATTCATATTAAAAAATGTCATTTTTAAATTTAAATTATTGACCTCCTTTTAATTAAATTTTTACTATTTAAATAATTATTAATAATATTGGTTAAATGGCAATAATATAACAATAGTAATGTTTCTAAAATACTAATTCGATTTTTTTTTTTTAACGAATTTGTGTTTTAGATGCATTTTTCTCAACCAACTGACACAAAATTACATTTATAGTCACAAAATCCCATAACTTGATACATTAAAGTTAAAGCGTTTTTGAATAATCCTACTTGTATATTCCAGAAAGCACAGACCGAAAGGCAGTCAACCTGGGAAATTGGTGATTTGGATTTTGTTTTAACTTTGTCGGGTATTTGCGTATAGATGTACCAGATTTCATATGTCTAGCTCTTTTCATTTTGCAATTTTTTATATTCGAAAAAGTGGACTTCCGCTGAACGAATTTTATTCAACATTTGTAGAAACCAGCGGGTGACCGAGCTCCGCTCGGAGAAAACAGGTATCGAAGCTAACTCGAAGATTTAAATTTTCAATTGAGATTTATCAAAACAATACATGCCATAAGAAAATTTGTGAAACCATTGGTGAAAAGATAACCGGTTAAAGTGCACCATTGTAAACTATTCTAAACAAAGTTAGAGTTTGGAAAGGGAACTATTCTATACAAAGGTAAAGTAAAAGTAAAGATTGAAGTGTGTTGAAGTTCAATATTTTTGACAAATTTATTTAGAAAAACCAAACATATATACATACATAAGAAACATATTATAAACCTATAACAGCATAAACATAAAACTTTATTAGTTCGCCATATTGGCTATAGATGGCAGCACGTTACCGCTTGAAAATTTAAGTAGCCATTATGGCGAACTAATAAAGTTTGAAAATATCCTATTTGTAACTCCAAACTGCTCGACCGTAGCGCTTCAAAACCGGCGCCAATCGATTCCTCGTGGCCAAAAACCCCAGACCCCCAAGTTTACCGGAGTTTATTAATTCTGGGGCGATTTTCGACTTGGCAACCATTCCTCGTATTATAGTATTAGATCTAATAAATTTTAGAAAGACCATATACCAAATGTCCAACTTTTGGCCCAAAGCATTTTCCAGTTTTCATTGTCTAGAATGACATTTTCCAAAAATGTGTTTTTTGAACTCAGGGAGGTCTAAAAAGTGGAGTTTCGTCAAAATCCCGATTTCGAATATTTTGACGATTATTATACTTTCTCTTTATTATGCATTAGTTTAGTTTAGCTTACTTATATTAAAGTCCCGTTTAAAAAAACACGAGGGCTGTTTTGGGACGGACCTCATCATTTCGAACCAAGATCAGATGACGAGGACGACACCTGAACTGGCAATCCCCTCTCCACACCACACTAGCGGGAGGACGTTTGGCTTGACAGATTTAACGTGCAAGAGACCCCCTCACACGACGGTTCTTTAGTGGAATCGATTTTCGAACCTGAAACCCTCTGGTTCCGAAGCCGAAACCTTACCACCAGGCCACCGCGGCCCCCTTATTCTGCATACGAGATAGTAAAAAAATATTGTCCCCTCTAAATTAAATTAATCGTTTTCAGTTTTTTTTTTCTTGTGCTATTATTGAAAATCTCATAATGTTCCAAACTTATGTTAAGAGATACAGAATTTTTCTTATTGAGTTAGAAAGTTGATCATCCTCTCGTGATAATTATCAATTTAATTTTGGAATCAATACGCCTCTTGAAGATACAAAAAAGACATAAGGGAAATGTTAGACACCATTCGCACATGCATTTTTCTTGCAATTTTGTCTTCGTATAGGTTTTCTTCATTAAATTTTCTTTGATATTTTTTAAGTAAACTTCAGATCAAATTTTAGGATGCAAAATTTAATTACTCTAAAAACTGAAACTAAAGATCCCTCTCACACTGTAAAGATTGTATGCTATATGTAAAGTAAATTTTTTTAAAGTTTCTTCGGCAGTTTGAGCAACGATATACTGACAAATAAAAATAATCTGATAAAAGCTGAATTTGAAAAAAAAAGAGAAAAAAGAAATATCAAACGATATTTTTATTCTTTTCATATATAAAAGTGAATGCAAAAGGCATATTTCGTCTCCAGATATATTGCTCGTTTTCTTTATCTGTCTAGAAAATTTTTAAAGATCGCTTTAGCTGATTTGAATATCTAAATATTTCAAACCTTGAAACCATCACGTCTACTGAAATTTGCGTCATCACGTCATCATGAACATTCCTCTGTAACCGTCTTTCAGCTGCTATCTATCAACCAGGCGAAGAGGGGCAGCCTTTTAATGTTCAACAGTATAAATGACCTTGACATGTTAATTTATTCAAACTTTAAAAAATAGCATATTCTAAATCGAAGTCAATAATTCTTTAATTCTACTCATATGATATGACCTAGATATACCATTATTGATTATTTTCAAATTAATATTTGACAGAAAAACAAACAAAACATTTTAATTTATTCCCACAATTTGATGTTAAAACGTTTTACTTCTTCGTATATGAAGTATAGAAAAAGTATAAATAATTGTAATTTTAAAAAAATTCGAAGTTGAGATTTTAATGAATCGTTACATTTCAGATTGAAAAAAACAATTTTATAAATAATCTGTCTGTCTAAAATAAAAATAATTTAAAAACGCTTTTAGCTAGATGGATGAAATTTGTTATATGGCCTTTAAACCAAATGTATAGATTTCTATCAAATTTTGAGCAAACTTCATTTAGTAGAAGTCTATTTGTCAGGTAATTGGAATAAATTAACACCCTAACTACAAAATGAAAAAATTAGATTAATAAAATGAGTTGAATTGATTTAACATCTGTGGAGTATATATTTATCAAATTTTGCCCCTAATCTGAGAATAGATAGAGTGTCCATTGGTCAGTACTAACAGATGGATGCAAAGACAATAGAAAACGCAATGACTTTAATTCATCAAATTTGATATGTGGTTTTATAACTACAAGAGTAGTTCTTTGTCAAATTTTGGTCTCAGTCGATTAGGAAGAAGAACTTCTGAAGCACGCCTTCAATTTTTGGATACTATTAACATGTACAAATTCAATTATTGGATACAATTAACCACGTTCCTATGATTAATCGCAAAAAACTCGCGGAGAATCATGGAATAGATTCAGTAAAAATATTAAATTTATGCCACATGTTAAAGTTTCGTTATTGATGTACAAAAATACCATGTAAGGAGTTCTTTGCCTTACTCTAGACCCATAATTTTTCGAGGAGCACATGGGAATAACATTTTATTATAATGTATGCGACAGAGACATGGGAGAGAAAATCTCACCCATGTGTCTAAACATATTACGCATTGTTAAAAATAACTTTTTACAAAATTGAATAGTAATAAGGGAATCAATCTGCTCCTTTTAGCTACTTATTGAGAATATGAACTTATTTGGATTGGATTGGGGAATCCACAGGCGGAATTTGCAGTTCTTCTTCTTCAGTGGCGCTTCAGCCCTGGGTGGGCCATGGTCTTCCGCAATTTGCAGTTACTAATACATTAATTTCAAGTTTTAGCATGCTGAAGTTCCCAGATTTCAGGCACAAATTAAGCCTAAGAATTGAGTTAGACTTGAAAACTCTTGAATAGGCTAGTTGACTTAAAATTCGTATGGTACACCTTGCCTTACTTGTAACATTTGTTATAGTTTGAATAGAAACTTTCTTACAGAGTAGAGCTAAGAAATACTTGACATCTTGTAAACAAATCTCAAATCTTGGTTTTTAAAAGAACTGTTTTCAAAAAGCATGTGGAAAGAGAATGATACAAAGTTATCATGTAATGATGAAGATGTTTAAAAAATAAATCCAGATAAAATATTTTTTTTTACGAAAATTCCTATTTTTAAGTTATTTAGTGATTCGCTGACTAATTAATTCGCTGGTATTAATTGTTGCTAGAAATTTCACCATTTTTTCTATTATAATTTAATTATATATTATACAATTTAATACCTTTAAATATTAGTGTTTAAAGAATGTTTTACTGAATATAAATAATAAGAAAAAAAGGCTACATAAAATTTCGATTTCCAAATTTTTTCAACAGTACATTTAGAAGGATTAAGGATACAGAATTAAAAGTCACGTTTTCTGCGTTAAAAAAAAAACTAAATAGTTTCTTGATTGCATTATTTGAGAACAAAACTAATGCAGTGCAATAATTATGTTATCCTTTGAGAACAATAATAATGTTATCCGTTTAGGGATCTTCTTAATCCATATTTAAGACAAGGGTTGAAACTAAATGAACTTGCACATTGTTTTAAAGTTTAAACTTAATTTTCTTAAAAAGTGGAATTTACAATATTGAAATTTTAAACTTTCCCTTAATTGAAACAAACACCATAAAATGTAATTTTTAATGTTATTCAGAACATTTTTTTTTTTCAAATTGAAATAAATCTATGATAATCTCTAACGTTTTAAAAGCTTTCTATTGAATTACAATCAGAGTATGAACATTATCCACACATAATTACAGTTTTCGATTTCAAGTACAATATGGTGCTGTATAAACAGTTTATAAAATCAAATAGACAAAGGAAATAGAGAGAGAAATCAAACTTTTTTTTGCATTCGTGTTTAAATGAAACAAAGCGTTTACATTGCTTGCAATAAAAGAGTAAAATTTACATAAATAATCATAATTCGAATACGATTATTCAAGAGGTGCTAGGTAAAGTCATTGTTCAAAGTTTTTTTAAAAAATGATGCAGTATTTTAATTTGTAATACTTATGTTTACAGACCATTTTTAAAATTCTTGGTTTGAGTCATATTGTCAAAAGGCAATAATAATAATAATTGATTAAATTTCGGAAATTATTCTTATTGTATTCTGAAACGATATTGAGGTGGAGGGGAAAGTTGTGAAGATAAATTATTTTATTTTTAAAAATACTTTTTTCTAAATAAAATAAGCGATTCTAGATGTGATAAGAAAAGTAATTTCTAAAATAATAAAAAAATGCTAATTTCAAATCACAAGTACATGAATAAAAAAAATTTACCGATAAGACAAAATAAAATACAGAATGTTGTTTCCTGAACTTTCTAATGTATTTTTGTCTTTTGACTCTTCTTTAATTAGTCATACAAATAAATAAATAAATAAAAAAAACCCTCTTCACCTTAACTGACAGGTCATATATTTATGAATGTATCTACAATTTCGGTAATAAACTAATGCCAAATTTAATTCATTTAGCACTTAGCTCTTTTTTATTCATCATATTTACATCATGAAAAAGGATACAAACTTTCTGACGACAAATAGTTTATGTCAAGAATTCATGTATATAGTATATAATTTTGGTGTAAAGATAACATGATAATTTTTATTTCTCTAACTCATTCCGTTTTTTAAATACTGTATCCAAATATATATAGGCAAAAAGAAAACAATTTCTGGAGCGTTTTTTCTTTAGACTCAATAAGTTTCTAAATTTAAAAATTTCATAAAATTTGGATTTTTTTTTACCATAACACATTTTTTTTTTTAAAGATTTATTTACGAGAAAATAAAACTTATTAAAAAATGTGTTATTTTCTCATAATTATTTCCATGTTTTTTTAAAAAAACACTTTTTTTTCTTTCAGCTAAATATATTTTGAAAATTCCATCCTTAGACCATTCAGCATGATAAAATTTCAGTGCATCTGAAAACGATTGTGAAAATGAATTGAAATAACTTGTATAATTTTTCCCACCAAGAGAATTTTAGTAAATATTATTATCTAACAGCGGGGGAAAATCTGATATAAATTCTACAATTTTCAGTTGATAAACAAGAATTTAAAAAATCGTTTGCTTATCTCAATGAACTCAAGAAACTGTTGGAAAATCGTTTGATTAATTTTGATAAATGTCATATAAAAAGGAATATTCTTCATGAATAAGAATATCACTTCTTTTGTCTGTTCTCAGAATTCTTTACAGGTAAGTTGATTTTTGAGTTTTTCTAAAGAAGTATTAGAACTTTCTATTTTAATAAATATAAGTTTATCTAAAGCTTACTAAGTATCAATTCGACCTATGGCTCCTCAGATAATTAAGTAATTGTTCATTATTTCTGCGAATAAGTAATAATTAATGAAATTAATAGGTTACTATTAATAACAGTCAGTTAACTGGTAATTATTATGTGATAGATCATTTTTACCTATTAATTATTGATAATAAACAATTTTCCACATTGCCTACAAATTACCAGCTAAGCAATAACATATATATTGCCCAACTAATAATAGAGATATTTAATTATTTTCATGTTTGCAAACGTACCAATTTAAAGAAATTTTATGGTCGATTTATCACTTATTTCCTGATGTGTTGAAACTGCGAAATTTTGTATATCTTTGGTGTTCTCTATTTTAACATTTGTATAGTTTATTATCAATGAATCCATTAATATGATTAAATTTTAATTCATAACAATGGCTCCATCTGACAGTGAATTTGAGAAAAAATATTGATCCTTTAAGAATTCATGATATTTATAATGGTGTATTATAAATCGAATTAAAGCAGAAGATATTAAAATAAAAAGAAATTCAACTTTTTAGAATATTGATAAAATAGTTTTTTTCAAAAATCATTTTATTAAATTCCTTTTAGTCAAAATTCCCATAACTATACCATATCAATTTCAGTAGGGATAAAGACTTGAACTGCACTATATAATAATTATAGACTGCTATTGCTGTAGAAATTAATTTTGATTCAAATAAGCCTGAAATGGGTAATCGATTTCGATTTTCTACTTTTTATTTGTCTAGAAAAAAAGATCCGAAAGATTTAAAATTAGAAATATTCAAAACTTCATAACTCGTCAATTATAACCGCAGAAGAATAGAACATTTTTCTTTTAAAATGTGTACGCCAAGAATATTTTAATAAATTTAACTCATAGAACCGATTGTCGTGTACAAACTTTGATTTATTAATTTTTCCAGAAATACACGCTATCCTAAATAACACAAAATTTTTTTGAATAACATAAATAATTCAGAAGGAATATTAAATATGCATATATAGTACAAGAAATAAAATATAATTTTTAATGTCATTTAATGGTGTTTTTTTCAATATTTTCCTGATATTTTGAAAATTAACTGGTATAACATGATTAAAATGGATACCTTAATAATGAAGTACGCCATGATTCGAGTTTCGATATTTACAAAGTAATATATATTATTCCCAGTTATTACATTCATAAATTCAGGATTTAATCATTACTTTTGAAGAACTTAGATTGTATGATTATGCTCGAAATTAAAAGATGAAAATATCCAGTGAAACAGAATCGAATATTCTGAACTGCATGCATCGAATTAATCAACTAAATAAATTAAAAACTAAAAAGTATGCATTGTTAGAGCAATCCGAATAGTACAGAACCGAGCAGTATCCTTTTATTAGAGATTTCACCCAGATCTCTTCTAAAAAATACCAATCTTATCTACTACTGACTGTTATAGTTAACATGCATAGCTATAAATAGATCCGGTATTACTAAGGCATTGTGGAATACCTCTGGAAAAAAAAGCCAACTGATACACGAACATTATTACAGAACCTAATCTTTTTTTTTCTACCCGCTGTTGATGATGATGATGATGTAGTGTCCGTGTTTCCACGGAAAGGGGGTGCAGTAGCTTCTGAGGGTAGAGACCCTTGAGCACCCAGAGGGCAGAAGTCTGACTTCTAGCTCAAATGAAGGTGACAAACACATTCGCTTGCACGACCCCTTTTTACAGGGGGGACTCATTCATACACCTCACAGATAGAACACAGAATAACCATGCCCGAACTGGGACTCGAACCCGGGACGCCCAGATGACGGGGAAGACACGCTACCCCTAAGCCAGGACGCCGGCTACCCGCTGTTAAATTGCCCCATTTGAGAAAAAAATTTAATAATTGCTTTACTATTTTTTAATTTGAATTCTTACCACAAAAGTCTAATTCACTGAATGTTACCAAATAAGCACATTATGGCGTTTCCTAGAACCGTTAGGTTAAAGAAAATCGTGGAAAATCAACTGTCATTTCCCTATTTCAAAATAAATAAATTGGAAACAAATTTCTATGAATTATGAAATATTAGGATAATAACGCTTCGCCAATAGTTACAATAACACACATTGCTCGGCTTCATTCTATTTCGTCAAGTTTACTTAATTATTAATGACTAAAACTGTTGATAATTTGCTTAAATATTATTGTGATTAAATGTGAATATCGTGCAGTCATGATTAATAAATAAAATACAATTAACAATATTTTAATAAATAATTGAAATATTTCATATGTTATGGAATTCAAATACGAAACTAAATTATTAAAAGAGAGACCTCATAATGTAAACTCACTAGACCCCGCAAAATGTCTAAATCTATCGTGCAGTCAAATCCAAGAATTTGGGCTGTTTTTTTTTTAAATTTATTTATTATGTGAGAACATGATGTTGTTTTGGTAGATTTTGAAATCTCAAAGTGCTTAAACAACAAATTGAGGATATTTCACTTTTAGAGCTATTAGAAAATAAAAGCTTGTCAGATTCGGTGATTTATAGCCAACTAAAGTTACAACATAATTTCCAAATTATTCACTCTCAGAATTCTTAAGAATTGCCTTATTTAATTTGTTATTATTCAGTTTAAACAGACTTGAAACAATTACGAGACTATCAGATTACGCCTGCGTCGATAATTAAAAAAAAGTGATGTCCCCTGTATATATAGAGAGAGAAAAAGAAAGTCTCACTATTGTTTCAAACTGGCTTAAACTGGTTAATGACTTAAATTAATTAAGACAAATATTGTCTTAAAAATAATATTTTAACATGATAACTTTAAATTTGTGATCTTAAAGTCATTTTTAAGTTATTGTTTTTTAAATATTATAAATGTTTTCATTTTTTTTATGTTCTAATCAAATTTTGATCGTTCTTTAAATCTTTAAATACTTTTACTAAATATTTATTTTTACATTATTCTTAATCATCATGCATTCTGAGTCATGTGTTTATCAGTCTGTTTCGAGTTAATAAATCCATTTTGTTTCTAAATGTGTTCTAAGAACTCCTTCATTTAGGAACAACATTTATGATTCTAAAATTGTAATTTGTGTTGTGTAATTAATTATTTAAATTTATTATGAAGTGTTATATTTTTTGTTTACAGTTGCTGATCAATTAAGATGAAAATGCACCTTTTTTGGATTTCCATGATATGCCTCGTTATTGGATTAGTGAATGGATACAATTGCCCCAATGGAATGTATTGTGATGGCTGTTAGTATTTTTCAGAAATAAATATTTATAGCAAGAATAATTTTTTTCCTAATTTTTTACCACTCATAACCTATTCTATGCTTATATAAAAAGGATTTTTAATCTTTTTTTTTCTTCATTTCCTTTATTAATGTGCTAGTATTCCGAAATTTTAAGGAACTGCACATTCCCGTGGCCAATGCAATATTGTCAAAACTTAATTGTTTGTTAGTCGATTCATTTTAATTAACCTAATAGTGAAGTTGAAAACAGAAAATTATTTAAAGCCCCCATCAATATTTGTAATAGAGAATCAATCCTTTACGACGACCGTCTGTTCATCCACTCTTTTAAAAATATCATGTCATGTCAACCAACTTCGTAGAACTATATCTTTTCACACTAACTAAAAAAACTATTTTAAATTATAATTCTGCAATAAGCATAGGCCTTTCTTAGTGATTTGCTATTTTTTCATAAAATCAAATTAAATTAACAAAATTGATTCTTTTGCTGTCGCTGGAAAAGACGCGTTGGAGGAACTGTAGCTATTAATTATATAAGTACCACGATATTTCATATGATATATAAATTTGCGAAATTGGTAAAATACTTAGAGTTGGAGATGCTATAGAAAATTTTCCCCATGAAGGTTGAGTAGTGAAATAATGTTTATACGATATGTCACGAAAATAACAAATATTGGGGGCATTCAACCGTACTAAAAAAACATTCATAAACAATATTAAAAAAATCCAAAATCAATGCAATTACTGAGGCTAGGGAACTGGTTCTTTTGTTTTCGTCAATTATTTTTAACATACAGAGCATGAAATATACAAAAAAAAATTAAATGTAAAATAATAAGAATAGAACCTTTTTATTTAACACTAAAAAGCTGAAAATCCTTTTTTTTTTTTTTTCTTCTTCTTCTCAAAAATAGAAACATTAAATATGCGCATTTTTTTTTCAAAAATATTTTTATATTTATTTTTATAAATAATGTTCATAAAATTATTATAAAGACCATACTATAAGGAAATTAAGTAACAATAAATATAATTATTATTCACTAAGAAATAAAATGCTTCTTAAAAATGATAAAAAATTTGAATTATTTATTAAAGTATTTCTATTGGCATTCCATATTTTCAAATTTTCTATGCAATTTTATCTTTTTGATGAGAGAAATTGGTTTATTCTCAGTTTTTTTAACATGTGTTTTTGTTAAGTAAAAAATTTCTGCTTTTCAGTAAAATGTTCTTAATTTTATTTAAAATTTTACATCGAAGTGAAATTTTTTATTAGGCTTTCCTTATCAATTATACTGCAAAACTAGCAATTTCTTATCTAAAAATTACACTTTATTTCGCATGCAGAATTTTACTACTATCGTTAAATTGCACAGCTTCCGTTTAATTTCCTGTTCTTTCTGCAAATTTGTTCGCAAATCAGAATTTTCATATTTTTTATTATTTGAGAACATGGAGCATTATAGTTCATTGCAGTGTGCGGTTTCTAGTCAATTAATCTTTGATGTTTTTTTCTCTTTGACTTTTCTACAATTTTCGATGGATAAAGTGCAGCTTTCTGTTATCCAACTTATGGAACTCCATGCAACTTATGCTCATTCGATAATTTTTTTAATAATAGTTCTCGTTTCCCTCTTTTCTATGCCCTCAAAATCTTTCTATCTTGATTTTAATTGCGAATTATAAAATTTTAAAAAATCATTGAACTTTAGAAATATTCTCTACAGGGATCACTGCTTTTATTCGCTGTTTTCCTGGAATACTTTTATCAAACAAAGACAAAAATGTCAGTAGCTACAGTAAATACATGAAAACTTGTGAAAGAAAGTTTTGGTTATTCTTGTGTAAATGGACCTTTGCTTTCAAATGACTTTATTTACAGTTACTTTTAATTTTGGGGGAATTTAAATTTTAATTCATTTTCAGTATGCTGTCCCCTATTTCTCCATGGTGGCTCTTATGAGTGCTGCAGGAATGGATACGGTTGCAGATATGGTTTTCTTTCCGGTTGCAATCGTGCTCCACAAAAATTGCAAGTAAAAGAAGATTCTATCATGGATAGAGATATATTTTTCCCTCTCTCTGGGCCAAAAGATGAATTATCCATCGAAGATTCATCAGAAGAAGGTATGTATTTATTTATAATAATATATTATTCTTATATTATGTATTATTATATATTGTTATATTATGTTATTATTATTATATTATATATTATTATTTATTATTATATTATTTTATTGTATTTATTTAGTACAATAAAATAGAATTATGATTAAAACTGAGAATATTCAAAAATGTTATGATTTGGAGCTTTACTTTTATTTTTTACTAGCCGCCTTTGGCGACCAGCTGGTTCGCCATGAGTAAAGCGTTCTAAAATTTTCAATTAAATCATATATTCATTAGCTTTGAAGTAATTCCGGGCATTGATTGACCTGAAATTAATATTTTCTTTAAGATGATGGACGGAAAGTTCTAAAAGTACACCTTTTCCTAATAATATTCTTTAATTTTATAAATCAGTTAGTTTTAACCATCGATTATGCTTCCAAAATATTAAAAAAAATCGGTGATGTTGCCAAAATATTAAATATGTTTTTTTAAAGAAAGCGAGAAAGGGAAAAAAAGTATTAAATTAATGATACAGATATTGCAAACGATTACATAAATATGCCATTGAGTCGGGACTTCAATGCATATCCTGTCTAAATTCAATCAGGTTTACCGTAAATAAAGAAGATTTATTGAGTTAATGTTATAGATATTGCAAACGATTGTAGAAACCTTTGCTTTGCATTTATTTTTTAAAGAAAATATCACATTTTATATTTCTTTTATTTTATCCAGTCACGTGATAAAAACATGATTAAAATATTTCTTTAAAAATTCGTTAAAAATAGAAGCTTACATTATAAATTTAAAAAATTGATACCGTTAGAAAACTAATTTTTTAATCTTTAAATTGATGTAAAAATCATGTTTATGCGATCATATTTTCGGAAGTTATAGCGGAAAAACGTCAAAATTTCGCTTAAATTTTAATTAATTCAAATTCTAATTAAAAATTCGAAAAAGGGGCTCCGAGGTGCACATTCCGGAACTCCAAGGTATACATGTACCAAATTTGGTAGCTGTAGGTCCAACGGTCTGGCCTGTAGAGCGCCAACACACACACACACACACGCGCACACACACACACACATTGAGCTTTATTATAAGTATAGATTTGTTCCATTTATCGACCAATTAATTTATCGAGAATGTCGGTTGTGGTTATCAATTAAATCTCTTATAAATAACTTAATCTTGTTCATGATTTTTTAAAACTTATTTTGAAGCATCAAGTCATAACAGATATTAATGACATTATTTTCATAGTCTTATACCTGTTTTGTCAGATGTGCTCTTAGCCCTCCTAAAGAAGTCAACACTCATGAAGTCATAATGCGCTAATTCAATCATGCAGGTTTTCCAACTTCTAACTTCATGTTGTTTTTCGCAGTAGCTTCACTTTTTTACCAAATAAGCAAAATCTTTTTTTACTGTCATCAACGAAAGATAAGCACATGATGAAATATATGATGAATGAAAAATGTATAAATTCCATAACAATATAGAAAACTATAGTCGGAATGTATGCAAAAATAATATTTTTAAGAAGTTGGAAAAGTTTAGGAAAAACTGAATAATCAATAAAACTTTTTATAAACGATTTTTTAAAAAGTATTTTAACTGATACAAATATTATTTTCAAGCAATAATAGTTTCATAAATTATTGCCGATGGTAAGCCAAATTCTCGTTTAATTTTTTATTATTAAAGATTCAAAAATACAAAATGCCCATTCTCTCCCTCCTAAGTCTATTTCTTTTAAATTTGGTTACGCTAAATGAACGATCAATTCATTAGAGAACCAACAGATATATACATACACAGATACCCATTCTTCTTTGTTATTAATAGAGATTATAATAGCATTTATTGCTACAAGATTTTGATTTAAAAATTTCAAAATTCCTTTTATACAATAAATGTTTGCTTTCATTCTTTTTCTAGGCAATAATTCTTTCTACTTTTAGAGAATTAAATTATTCTTAACCCCTTATGGTATACTTGATTATTGTTAATTGCAACGATGGTTGCATTTTAAATAAATTCAATGCAAATTCTAAATGTGTAGATCATTTATCAAAGAATCAAAAACTAGGCAGAATATGGATGGAAGGAACATTCTACGTAGCAAAAATAAAACTAAAATTCTAGACTTTTTTTTTTTTTTACTTGTAAGTTTTTTTAAGAAAGAAAACTACTTTTTCATTTCATGAATTAATCTAGATTTTCTTATTTGTATATTTTATTCTGACATGAACTCTCAAATCAAATTCCCGTGTTAAGAAATCAGGCGATTTGAAACATCTTATTCGTTTAGAACAGCAAAGCTCAATAATGCTAATTATTATTATTATTTTGGGATTCTGCCCACCTTATAAAATTGCAGAAAATGCTTGTTTAAATCCTAAATATAACGTTTCTGTTTTTAATTTATCTGATGATCTAATGAAACAAATTTGGTTTTATTGATTCCATTGCTTATTTTTCTATTTAACGGTTTTACTAAAACTTAATTGCAGTTTTACAAAGGGGATGGCTGAAAAAAATCTTGAAGAAACTTCTGGAAACGGATATTCCAATTCATGAAAGAATTTAAGACGAGGGATTTCCAATTTTATGTAACAAAATGCCAAAACAAAATTTGGGATTCAAAAACAAAATAATTTAGAAAAAATGCAGCAATAAAAGTGATTTACATTTCAAGCAATCTTTTTTGATATAACATGAAAAAAAAATTGTATTATGTATTTGCTTGTTGATAAGAACATTTAACCACTTTGAGGAATCTTAAAATTATTTCAATTATCATGGCATGGAGCCAAACAAATAATTAATTTCTCGTTTGCTTGCTTGATTAATCCAATAAATCAAATCCTTATCCAATAAATTAAATGTCAATTTTTTGCAGCAATTTATTTTCCAGGTAGTATAATTTGTTACATAATATTGGGCGATATTATATGATATTAATCACTATTCCTCAGTGTTATACAATATTTCGAAAATTGATCATTGCCATATAATGTATAGTATTTGTGTGTTACTAAGGTCTCAAAATAGCAAATAAATGTTTTAATTTTGAATCTAATTTATTTTTAACATTTTCTTTGCAAACATGGCGAATTATTGAAACTATAAATTTTTTATATTCGACTATCAATTATTATTCATTTAAAAAATATTCTTCTATGAGCAATTTTATACTTCGAATGATCAAAAATGCTAGTTTTCTTTCCTTCGAATAAACTTGGAATATATTTCTTCATTTAATCCCTTCGCTCATAGAGAAATCAGGTGGTTATATAAACATTTTTTCAGAATGGCTCACGAATTTTCCATAATTAACAAAATTTGAATTAGTATTCTCTTCTTTAAAAAAAAGGGCTTTTTTTTTCTGTGGCTCAAAATGAAATACAATTTCATTTGTAGTATGTGATGTGTTTTCTATGAAAATTGGCAAAGAGAAGTGATTATAATTTTTGACAGTAGATGGCGTTCGCTGCACTACTACTGAAGACAGTTTTCAACAATTAAAAATGTGATGTGCTTTCTATGAAAATTGGTGAAGAGAAGTGATTATAATTTTCGATAGTAGATGGCTGAAGGCAGTTTTTAACAATTAAAAACATATGTTAATAAAAACCAAATTGAGCTCTCAATTAATTGTTTTAAATAAACTAAAAGTGCTCGATTTTGAACGAAGGGTAATTAGCATTACCTTTTATATCAACTGTAGCTTTTCTAAAATAACGTTAATACATTAAATAACTCACATTCACTAAGTGCAGACTAACTTATTATTTCAAAAGAATCTGGCTAATACTATACCTAATTTTAGCCCATAGGATTTTTAGTAGAGGGTTTTAATAGATCCTATGCCGAAAGGCAGATAAACTCTGAATTTTTAGCAGCACATATATATAATACAAGTAGCACAGTCTTTTGCCCAATTGTGCAATATTGTTTGTAGTCATATGATTGATCATATTAATCAATATTTTGTAATATTGATTGATAATATTAATCACTAGCCGCCTTTGGCGACCAGCTGGTTCGCCATGAGTAATACGTTCTAAATTTTTAAATTCAGTCGCATATTCATTAGCCTTGAAGTAATTCCGGGCATTGATTGGCCTGAAATTAAAAACGTTTTTTTCCGTGATGCTGCCAAAATATTAAATGTTTTTTTAAAGAAAGCGAAAAAGGGGAAAAAAAAATATTGAATAAATGATTTAGATGTTGCAAAGGATTATAGAAACCTTGGCTTTGCATTTATTTTTTTAGAAACTATCACATTTTATAATGGAAAAAAATTATTGAATTAATGATACAGATATTGCAAACGATTATAGAAATATGCCATTAAGTCGGGATTTCAATGCATATCCTGTCTAAATTCGATCAGGTTTACCATAAAGAAAGAAAGATTTGTTAAATAAATGATTTAGATATTGCAAACGATTATAGAAACCTTTGCGTTGCATTTATTTTTTTTTTTAGAAAATATCACATTTTATATTTCTTTTATTTTATCCAGTCACGTACAAAAAGTATCATTTCTTTAGACTTGATTTACGATGATAGTATTTTTTTATTATTTGAACTTCCGTCATTATTTTCTTTTATTTTATCCAGTCACGTGCTCCAAAAAAACATGGTCAAAATATTTCTTTAAAAATTCGTTAAAAATAGAGGTTTAAGTTATACATTATAACACTGATACCATTAGAAAGCTAATTTTTTTATCTTTAAATTGATGTAAAAATCATGTTTGTGCAATAATATTTTCGGAAGTTATAGCGGAAAATCGTTGAAATTTCGCTTAAATTTTAATTAATTCAAATTCTAATTAAAAATTCGAAAAAAGGGCTCCGAGGTGCACATTCCGGACCTCCAAGGTATACATGTACCAAATTTGGTAGCTTTAGGTCCAACGGTCTGGCCTGTAGAGCGCCAACACACACACACACACACACACACACACACACACATTGAGCTTTATTATAAGTATAGATTATTGAGAATATTGATCAATGTCTTACAATATTTGTATGCTACTAGGAGTATGATTTTAAACAATACTTGCAACAGGCTGCTTATTAGACAGGACATTATTAAAATTTCACATATGTTCCATTCGAGAAAAAAATTTTAAGACGTTTAGAAAGATTTAAAAAAATCTTCAGAATAGAATACATATCTAAAGATAATGAGAATCTTTATTGGTGATATTTTTATTTACTTGATTCTTCAGAGCAATAGATTCGTATTTTTGTTTGTTTACGCAGGCTGTCTATTATGATTAGGTCATTTTTTCTGTATAATTTAAAGCCAAAGTTTTTTATACTTTTTAAATTATTGAAATACAATTTTTACTTCTTTGAACTCACCCCAGTTACAAGTATTGTACAATACTGTATGACATTGAGCAATATCATCAGTATTGTTTAATAACATATAGTATCACAAATTATTGGAAAATATAGTACAAAAGGCTTTGTTTATTACATATCATCTATAATTTCAAATATTAGTGTTTTGTTATATATCATCTATTCAATAATTTAATTAAATAATTTTTATGTTGTTTATTTCATAGTTTATTTTTCTTCTTAGTAATTTCACTAAATTTCAATTACAGTTTTACAGATGGGATGGCTGAAAGAAATTGTAAAGAAACTTCTGAATGCAGATATTCCTATTCACAAAAGAATTTAATTCAAAAGATGTCTTATATTGTGAAGCAAAATATAAATGCAAATTTCAAAATTCAAAAGCAAAATAAAAAAATGCAGTCATAAAGGTAGTTTCCTGTCAAAAATAATTAGAAAAAAATATCTTGTTGAAAATATTTGATTGACCAACAAGCACATGTGATCATTATGTGGAATGTATTTAGTTCAGGAATAATTTTAAATATCTTATATGAAATCGAATAAAATAATTGTTCAAAATCTGGGTTTCGTCCTAAAATAATCTGTCTTATTTTTATTTTTCAACCTTTGTCATAATTATGTTAATGCGTTTTGAATTTGATTATTAAAACGTTTAGATGAAAAGTGTTAATAAAAACTTTTGCATGGAAACTATTGTTTTTGAACTCATTTTTTCGCAATTTTTTAATGACAGTGAAAATTTCAATAAATAATCAAAATATTTAAACTTATCGCCCCTGGCGACCAGTTGATTTGCCATAATAAATGATACCTGAAATTTCATTTAATCGTCTAATGTACCTTGCTCTTAATAGGTTCTCTGTAAAATATTTTTAATTTATCATTTTAATAGACGCACCACATTATTACTATTTTATCATAGTAATTAAAAAAATATTTTCTACATTTTTTTTTTTCAAATTCTTTCAACATTTTTATTATTGTTTACTTTTTTTCTAGCTGTAACTTATATTTATCTTCATTATCTTAAGGCCTTTTAAATATCGTCGGCACTTTCCTCCAGTAAACGACAATGAAAGTGACGTCATTTTAAAGTTTTACATGTTTGGTTGAATTTCGTTTGCGGGCAATATTTCCGACGGCATTTTCTAGCTGGTTAGAAAAAGTTGTCGATTATGAAACTTGCTTGACAGGTTTTTGAGGGTAGAAACGGAAAAGTGCTGACGAAATTCCACCGTGTGATAAGGCCTTTACACATTTCATTAATTTTAACTAATATCATCAACATTAAATTATATCACAGAAAAACAATGTTTAAAAATAGACGCAATTTAAAATTTTTTGACC
>JAPMOQ010046025.1:6312-23329 GCA_026543055.1 Argiope trifasciata
AATAAGTAACTCAAGACACATAATAGATGCCTTTTTGTTTTGCTATCGAGATAATAGAGTATTTTTTAAAGAAACAGCAAAATAAAGTTACTTATTTTTAGTGGAAACATAATAAACTTTATCAAACGTATACTGGAGTTTCTTTTATCAGCCTCTTGATAAATCTAAAACTGTTATATCAGTTAATTCCTCACATTTTCATTTACTTCAGTATACAAAGGCAAATCATGGACTACATTAAAATTCAGAGTACTGTTGTATGGGAGAAGATAATAACACATAATGTATTAGATTTATATATTTTTTCTTTATACAAAACGGGAAACTTAAAAAATGAAATTCAACTAAAAAAAGACTTTACCTTAAATCCACATCTTGTTGGAAGATATTCAAATCTTGGTCAATATCAGAAGTTAACAACTATTATTCTAACATTTCTAACATGAATTCTATTTCACCAAAATAGTCTCAGAAAACTATTTGTATTGTTTATTTTCCATATATTTAAAGAAGGTCTTCGGAAATAGTAGAAATTCCTTTAAAAGTCATTGCTTGGATACCAGCGTTCAGAGTCAATATTGCTAGGAGAAACAGCCATTTTTATCTTCAGATCGTGTGTTCTTGTCTCCAAAACAACTTCACAAATCGTTTCCTTAAGTACCAGAACTTTTTAAAGGCAGAAATAACGAATGGGGAGGATGTAAGGTCAGTAATTTAAAAATAAATAATGAAATCATTTGAAGAGCGCCAAGTCATAAAAAGGTCACAATTTTAAAAACTAAACATGTCCAAATTTTTGAAATTGAAAGTAATTTGAATTTAAGAAAAAAATATCCACGCTCATTTTAAAAGTATACATGTTATTTTTGGTAAATTATTCATTGGATGATTACACATTTCACCTATGCCGGCTTATTTAGTTGTAATGTATGCTTCTCTTGATCTGGTAATTCATCTCCTGGTTCGAACATGATTGTTCTCCATCCTATGTTCTATCTGTGAGGTCTATGAAAGAATGCCCTTGTAAAAAGGAGCTGTGGAATCGAATATGTGACCGTCATCTTCATCTGAGTTAGTAGTCAAACTTCTACCTTCGAATTACCAAGGATGTGGTGGTAAGTTCATAAATCACATAACTTCCAGACCAGAGCATGCATTTTTGCCTAGAGGGTATGTTACACGGCTTCGGTCCCAATTGTTCCGATTTCGAACTTCAAGAAAGCACTTTGGTGACTGGTTATGAACTAACAAGCATAATCTTCGTGGCACTTTCTAGTGGTAGCAAAAGTAGCCATAATGCTTGGCTCGTTGCTCAATTAAAGCACACGATGCGATAACATCGTTCGTCTCACATACAACTGACAAGAGGGGGAATAATGTGGTGATAAGTTTACAAGCCACATAGAAACTTACCGACCGGAGTGTACAATTTTGTCTTGGGGATATGTTACACGACTACGGACACAGTTGCCCCAATTTTGAGCCTCAAGAATGCACAGGCATACAGGCTTCAGAAACTACTGCGCCAATTCTCCGCAGAAATGTGGACATGAATTCAACAACTGTTATCTTTTTTATGAGATTACTTCCAAAATTTTCCCAATTCTTTCTCTGGCTTCTAGCTCAAATGAAGATGACACACACACACATTCATTTCCTCAATCCCTTTTTACAGGGGGCTCATTCACACATCTCAAAGATAGAACACAAGGGAAAAACAACGATGTCCCAACCTGGATCTGAACGCGGGACACCCAGATTATGAGGCAGGCGCTTTACCCCTAAACTAGAACGCCGCTTGTAAAACAAATGATATATAAAAAAAGATACCGTGAATCAGCTTCAAATATTAGGTTTGCAGAGCTTTAACGATTCTATTATTATTTTGAAAAGAATCCAGAAAAAGGAATTTTCCCTTTAAAAATCAATATTTAATCTTTGAAATCACTTCCATGAAATTGGATAATCTCGTCTTTTAAATGAATGTCACACTGGTCTCAAACTGTAAAGGAGGAAAAAAATAAGATAAAAAAAGCATTTCAGCTTATACAATTAAGAAGGAACTGTGAAATCGTTCAGGACGATGAAAATCGAAAATTTAAATCGACTTTCATTAAGAGCCTTCGAGTGTGGTAGCAATCAAGTGGTTTTTTTCCTAACTTTAAAGGCACCACACGAAGTAAGGAATAAATGAAATATCCATTTCGAAAGTGGTATAAGTTCCTTTCCAAATGCCAATTAAGATGTTTTATACTGTCAAAAACTTGGATTTTTTTATTAAACCTCATAAAATTTCGCCCCTTTTACAGATTCTGAAAGATTGGAATATTTATAACTGAACTGCTAAAAGTTGGAAAAAAAATGGCGTTTAAAAATATTTTAAAGAAAAAATAATTTTAGCAAAAATGTTTTTGCAGTTCTTGTTTTTTTCTAATTTATTTAATTATTAAATAGTTATTTAACTTTATTATCCATTATAACGTGCATATAATTATTTTACTTAAGCTTGACAAGAAATTGCATACTATATAATTTATTACAATTATGCATTCTTTGGACACATTATTTATTTTTGGAGAGTAATATTTTTACAATATTAATTACAATAACATTAATATTAGTCACCTTATTTTAAACATAGGTTATTTATTTAAATTGTTAATTTTTGTTCCAATTTATTTGAATGAAAATGAGATCTTAGGGGTTGAGCTTTTATCATATATTGCATTATGGAAGAATTTGTATAATAATAATTATAATTATAATAATAATATAGCTATAATAATTAACTATAATATTAACTATATAACTATAATAATTATAATAAATAGGGCAGTGCTGTATGAATGCCAATTGTGTCCTTGTATAATTAGGTAATACAAATTAAATATTAAGTTACATTTTTTAAGAATGACCTAAAATGTGGAAAATAATGTGACTCAAATTTTTTGAGAATTTCGAAGTCAAAATTTTAACAAAAGTAATTGTCAAGTAGAAAACAGTTTAAGTAAGGAACTATTTTTTATCAAATCATGAAATATTTTAATTATTATTGAATGTATTTTTACGATTATTTTGTATCTTAAAACTGGTCCATTTTTCAGCATATATTTCTTTAGACCTTGAGAAATTTGATAAAATATTTATAAGAAATTAAATACTCGGGTTAAAAACATCTTAGCATGATATTATGGTTGACTAACGTTGCCAATTTTTGAATTTTCGAACTACTTATATCAAAGATTTATGTTCATACAGAGTATGTTTAAAATACCTTCTCAATACGTGTGTATACAATACAATAACTAAAATGAAAAAATTCATGATTCAAAATATCCATTGATGTACCTTTTTGAAAATGTTATAAAATTAAGAATTAGTGTTTTGTAATATCACTGATATCATTAAAGAGGGTTTTCTGAATTATCAGGTAATATAAAACGGAATAGTATTACCTAAAAAATAATATACTCAGATATTATTAAAGAAAAGAATTAAAATTGCGATTATTTTTAAACTGAAAAGAATTAAGGATTCCATTCACAATAAATACTTATTACCATGTAGGAATTATGTGACAGCTCTAAATATAACGTTTTGCTCCACATATTTTTTAATGATGATGATTTAATTATTTTTTAAGGTTTTTTTAAATTTTTGTATTTGACAAAATTCACAAATGACATTTGAGCTTATAAAATTATCTTAAAAATCTTTTAATTATTTGAATCTGCTAATATGAATATGTTTTTCAAATATCTTTTATCTTTGACTTTCTACCTGTGCATACATAGTTATATGTACACATAAGATAGTTATAATGCACAAGACAGCTATAGATCAAGTTAATCCTGATATAGTTAATATTTCCATACACGATTCCATTTAATAATTCCAGAATTCTATTAAAAGCGCCTTTTATCGTTTAGATTGAGATAAAATCAACAGTTAATAGATGCATATGTTTAGACAGAACTGAAACATTCTGTTTAACTCAGAACACAATGCTCAATAATATTTCGAAATTAAATATCTTGTGGAAAGGAGTAAAATAATCTATTACGAAATTAAAATTTCTCATATATTAAAACTAAATTAGCACATAAGGGAAGCAAATTTGCTATTTAAAAGTATATGAGTTTAAGATATATGAGTCACACATGATTCACGTAATGTTTCCATTTTCTTCGTCAACAGCTCAATGAGAGTTTATACATCTCATATAAATGCATAATTAGTAGTAAAATGTAGTCAAAAGTGCAAAAAGAACTACTTAAAAGAATGTCTATACCATGTTTTTTCGTTTTCTTAAATAATCTCTCGCTATCTGTTGAGACGTTTGTTAAAGATTTCTGGATTTGGGCTCGTCTTTATCCATGAAATCCTGAAATTTATATTGCTATTCCTTGAATATTATATCATTCATTAATGTTTGAATTCATTGCTGTTCTTTCTTATACTTAAATACCTAAACTCACTAAGAAATTATAATAAAAATTATATATTGAACAAAAATATTTGGTACGAGCAGTTTCATAATGAATTTCTTTGCTATTTATTATACTACTAATAGAATGAAAAGGAGAACAATATGAATAGACGCGACTATTTTTTGACCGTTGAATCAGCCTTCAGAAAGATTAATTGATTTGATTGAACAAATCGAGGCTAGTCAAGTACAAAAACATTATTTTTGACAACTTAGACAAAAATTTATTGTATCAATAATTAGCCAATGATTTTATAATTGGATGTAAATGGATCAGAATCCAATTGCTCAGTAAGTTCAAACAATTATTTATACTGGGCAACAAACATATTAAGAAATCATAATTATTTAAATTGCATTAAAAAATAAAAACCGGGTTAGAAAAAAGGGGGATTCAATAAGTGGAATTAAAATAAGAGTCTGTCTGCTTCCTGGTCCAGGAAAAGAGCTCCTTTCAGGAGATCTTCGCGTTCCGGGTTAGGGAATGGTTGTTTTTTGTCATATATTCTATCTATGAAGTCTGTGAAAAAGCGTCCCCCCCGTAAAAAGGGTTATGCGAGCAAGTGTGTGTCATCTTCTTAACTTGCATAAACTTACTTTACCTTCAAAAGTATTTCGAAAACTTTGTAATTTTTTATTCGAAAGAGGAAGGAAAGATTTGTTAGTAACTAACAGTTTAAGTAAGTATTTTGCAAATAATATTTTTCAAAACTAATGTTCTCTTTAATAATTGCGAACTTTCCAATTCCATAATAAGCTATATTTTATGTACTTGATTTCTTTGAAAATATAATCAGAATTCAAAAGCATAACATAACTCTTATTTAAATACTGAATATGTATTCATCCACCATATAGTCTTGTCCGACGAATAGAATCAAATAATCACCCTTTCAAAGATTTTAATTGGAATATGAATTCAGTGAAATTCTTCAAAAGCTTCCAAAACTGTTTATTCCGACAACCTTCATACAATGTCCGCCAATTTGTTATGATTTCCTTCAAAGACAGAAGATACACGTTACAGATAAAGCATTCGTAGCAGGTGGTTCCTGGGAATGTCAAATAACCAAGATTCTCCTCTAATCTACATTAGAATTCATGGAGGAGGAAACTGATAACTAATTTGGTGATTAATTGCGGACATTATTTAGATATAATCATCATATAATTAGATGCGAGACACAATGGTAACATCCCTAATCAAGATAATGAGCAAGCTGGAAGACCTCTGTTAGGTGTTTTGGTACGGAATCAGTCGATGTTGTGATTCCCATTTCAGCATTTCAGATGTGGGTTTGTATAATAGATTTATTCATTTCAAAATTATAATAACTTTTATTTGGTGCTCCCGGTTTTTAAAATTGAATTTGTACTTTTAAGATGCTAATATCTAAATTCATTTCCAGTTGCTTTGAGTGGGCTTATATTGAATTCTGGTGTCTTTTCATAATTTGATTTTTTTATAAACAGAATGAATGAATCCTTATCTTAATTTCCTTTTCAATAATAATTTCTTATTCATCTTGTATGATTGACAGTTTTATATCATTAAATTACGTGTAAAATTATAACAGCAGTTTAACACTAAGATAATAACTATTATGCTTATGTAATGAGATAATAAGGAATTTTTGAATTGTTTAAACTAAACAGTATCAGCGGAATTGACTCCTTAAACGTTCTCGTATACGCTCTAATAAACGTTCCATGTCTGGCAACACCTAATATGGCATTGGTGCACAGTAGTTATCAAATATTAAATTTTGACTTGCATTTAGAACTTTTGTTTAATCTATCTTGCGCTTCTTGGTATAAATTAATAGTATCCAAAAAATGAATTTGTGTTTCAAACACTTTTCTTCGTAAACTTGAGAACAAAAATTTCCAGAAAACTGCGCTTTCAGTCACAAAATCCAATATCAAATTTGGTATACTTAACTCATCGCTTGTAAAAGTACAGAAGGCCAATAAATAATCAACCATTTGCTGCATTTGGCTCAAAATTCTTCAGGTGTCTATATTATTGATATTAAATATGAGTACCAATTTTTTTCTTTTCGTTTTGTAATTATTCTGTTAATTTATATTCGTAGACACGTACAGGCAAACTTTCTTTGAATAGATTTTACTCAACAGTTGGATGAAAACTGTAAATTTGCTACAAGGAACTGCTGTAAATCGTAACCGTCAAAAAATCACAGTCAATCAAAATTTCCTTTGTCACAGTCTAACGTTTCCTAAAAAGGCATTTTTCGAATTCAGGGTGGTATAAAACGTGGAAATTGATCAGAACTTTGAGTTCGAATTTTTTTATTACTATTTTTATACTACAAGGATGAGAAAGTAAAGTTCATCAAATAATTTTTTATTAATTTTAATTTTACTTTTTTAGTTTTGATTTTCATAGCTATTCGTTTATGGTTTGCAAGCTTAACTAAATCTCTGAAGTTTCACTATTTGACTAAACTACTTCTTGAAACTTACTCAAACTAATGTAATCTTTCATTTTATCAAGAAATCTTGAACAACTTTTGATACATCATTTTCACTGAAGGCTCCGTCGTCATTAATCATGGTCAAATCTAATCCTTCTTCACTGAAAATTTAATGAAAGAAATGTTGGAAGGAAAAGGGTAGTTGTGGTTGAGGAATTTTCTTTTTTCTTTTTCAAGCGTATTTCTTCAAACTTCTGGATAAATTGAATCCTTTTGAGCAAGAGAAAATAATAAATTATGGCGACGGCCTTAAACTTCAATTGAATTTTTTTTCTGAGACGTTATCCTTTCAGTTTACCTTTAAAATTTTAACTCAGTAAAATTGCGATTCAGGTTCACAGCTTTTTACTGAATTATTACAGTTTAAAAAATGCACAATTAGTTAGTGATGAAAAACTATTTTTATATTAGCTTATTTTTGGGAAAAATAAATCAATTTTAAACTATTCAAACAAGTTTCATTATATCTTAGCTTTTATTATGATTTTATTAATTTATTTTTATGCTCTTTGAACCTTCTAAAATAGTGTTTCTTGTGGTTTAAAATAAATAATCTGGTTTAATTGTAAGGAAATCAACGATAAAACTTTATAAAACATAATAATTCAATACTCTAGTTGTTAACTTGGTTTTTTAAAAACCATGATAGCTCTAGAAAGATAATATTAAATTTGTTCCAATTTAAAAAAAAAAAAACTAATAATTTAACTTTAGCCAAAACTAATAAATACCTTGAGCAAGAATTCCATGATTGCTGGTTTTTAATGTTGAATTTAAGATGAAATTTCTTTATCTACAAATGTATTTTGATTAAAAACTACAAACATTCTCTCTGTAATGCATTGTTTAATAATGAACGAATTATTTTCAACATGTTTACATTTCAAGTAGTAAAGAAATATTTCAGAAAAATTCTTTGGAGCACATTTCTGTTGTATTAAATCATAATTTCACAATCATTTAATGTTTGTCTACTTTAAATTAAATTAATTTATTATCTAAATTATAAATAAGAAAGTCACAGGAAACACTATAACTACGCAATCTTACCTCAGTATGGATACTATCGCTATAGCGAGTTGAGATGCGTAGACTCTCTAGAAAATTATACACTCTGCTTGTAAGATATTGTAACGAAATGTCTTCTAACTAGCTGCAATCTGAGTGGCGCAGTAGTAGGACGCAATGTACGGAAAGCGGTGGTTTGCAAGTTCTTATCTAACTGCGGAAAAGTTACCTAAAAATTGCTTACTTATTTATTGTTTTACTTACTGTTATATCTTATTTGTTCTAAAGTGTTCTTATAATTTTTGTATCTCTAAATCTGGAAGATTCAAGTCATTTAGTCTTTGGATAAAAACAGTTATAAAGATTAGCTCCTTGAATAAAGTCTCAAGCTGAAATTAGTGATATTTGACTTTAATTAACGCATGGCCTATCTAAGCGACACTATAAAAGATGAATGGTTACATAAGGAACTACATTTTAATAACGTAGTAAACCCTTTAACTGCACTTGGAGCATCTGTTGATGTTTTCTGTCTGCTTATGTCAGTGTTTATGCTTAACATTCTTTGGTATGTTTCTTTTTTATTTTGTGGCAGTAGTGGCCTGGTGGTAAGGTCTCAACTTTTGGGCCGTAGAAATTGAAGTTCGAGACTGCATTCTACTTCGTCGTGTAAGGGGGCCTGTTGCACGTTATATTCATCTGGGCAAATGTCCTTTCCCTGTTGTGACGTGGAGAGAGGATGCCAACTCAAATGTCGTACTCGTCATATGACCCTCGGTTCGAAATTAAGAGGTATCTTCCTAATTAGCCCTAGTGTTAAAACGAGATATTAGTGTAACTAAATAAATTTCATTCTTACTTTTTGCTATCATTGTTTCGTGCTTTTCATGAAATAAGTATCGTTTACCATCTTCAAACTACTTTTGCCTTACTCCCAACTAATGATATTTTATAACAGTATCTCAAGAAGAACGGTGAATGCAGGGTATTGCACACATGTAACATTAAACAGCTTCTTATTTTAATTGCATGGAAGAATATTTATGTATTTATAGTTATATAATTTCAATACTCCAATTGCTGTTTAGTAATTTTTCACTATAAACTTGCCTTGTATTAAAATTTCCCATGGGATAAATGCTGATGAAGTATTTCTTCAAGAAAAATCAATTATAAAATTGTCTAGAATTTCACCATTTATTGAAGTTTTAAACATCTCTAAAACAACTCCGTTTAAAAGAAAAATCCATGATAAGTGAAATGCACCTTCTTAAAGTGTACTATCAACTGAAAATGTTATTCGTAACAATCTTATTTCAGAAAATGTATCTATATTCATCTTAAATATTTATCAGAGTAATATATTCCTGCATAAGAAGTGTTTTAGAGAGAATTTAGAGCGATATCACGTGGCTGAACAAGCAACTATTGGCTTTTTAAAGATCCACTTAAAGAAGCACTTTAAGTCAATAGAATAAACATGCAGATAGAGACCCCTGCATTAAAAGTCAAACTTACCTCTTTCTCTTTGATTTTATTCGTTATGACTTTAGAAGCATCTTATCAATATAATAAGAGAATTCGCATAATATTCACGTGACTTCAACATTTAGAGCTGTGTTTAAATGATTACTTTTAAACATTCGCTTCCTCATTTGAATTTATTAACTTATAGGTTATTAGGATGCCTAGTCTTCATGGAGTCTTATTCCTCCTTATATTTTAAACAAAATTATTTCATTTTTAATGAATACATAATATTTTGGATTTTTTCGATTTTGGTTTTATTCTTTGTAAAAATTTAATGGCGTATCATATGATAAAGAAGGACACGTTAATGTAACAGCAGCAAGAATTCTTCAACTATCACCTCCCTCATAATTTTCCGCTTTTCAAGGTTTTGCTTTTAGTTTCGTAGTAGATTGACGATTATTAAATTTATATTTCTTGCAATTTCTTGTAGACCAGATGAATATGATATTTTATATAAACTATATATTATTTATAATCCTCTGTACGTTAAAAATCATTTGCTTTTCTTTTTGTGACTTTGAAATGCCACTAAATACCATATGCTAAAATAAACAGACGATTTGACGCCCTGGCCTAGAAATAGCGCAACTTTCCGGATATCTAGACGTAATGGATTCGAGTCCTGGTTTGGGCATGGTGTTTCTTCCCTTGTTTTCTATCTGTGAAATGTGTGAATGGGCCAGCCCCGCTGCAAAAAGGGTTGTGCAAGCGAATGTTTGTCATCTACATTTGAGCTAGAAGTCAGACTACTGTCTTCGGGTGTCTAGAGGTTTTAATCTCAAAAGTTACTGCATCTTAACACGGACACATCATCATCAACTGACCGGTAGATAGTCAGCCTTTTAAGAATTTAGCTGGTGTTTTAAATTTCAATATGTAAAAATTTTCAATTTTTATAAACCATGTGCTAAAGTTTCAACTGTGTTGCCTTTTCATTTATAGTGTCTACAGGCACACGAGTAATATTCGGTCTATAATTGGTCTTAATTGTTGCGGTTTTGAGCTATTATCTTCACATGCTCAGAAATAAAAAGACACATTTTTTTCAGACAGCGCGTTTTCGATTATCACATTGATATGATTTGAGGTAGAAGCGCAGAATACGCATATACATAATTCGAAAAACATTGACCTAGCTTGTACTTTTTTTGAATTATGTTTATATCCATTCAAATAAATAGAAATAAATTGTTAAAGATCATCCAAAATTTCATAAATACCTATAAATTAACTATGAATATTTTGTACAAAACTGAATCCGTGCAATTTGTTGCGGATTTTTTTTATACTGCGTTATTAAAGAAGTGGTAATAATTTTGAATTTAAACATGTTTAAATTATATGGAAATAATCAAAGCATCCAGGTTCATTTCTGTTAATAGTTTGATATCAGCTTTACCTTTAATATGCGAGTAAATAAAAATATATAATAATAAAACTGCGAAGAAATCTAAGATTGTAGCCATTATTAGAAGAACTCTAAAAACATAAGGAATAAAGAATGGAAATTGGACACAATATGTATTTTACTAGTGTTATTTTCCTTCCGTAGTGGTCAGTTTGAAATTCCGTACAACAAAAGCATCACTATTCAGCTCCCCCGGAAATATAAAATAGGATCTAATAATCATAGATAGTTAGAAGGTTTCACTTGATTTTCTGTATTTTGAAACTACAGACTTAAGTGAAAATTCTGAATGGTGCGAATTTATAAGACGTCGCAGATGTAATTCATTTATGGCCGTATAATTATTCACTGTTTATTGTATATGCTAGCTTGATAGGGGCTGAGTCAGTGTCTCTACAAAAATAAATGTAGAATGCAAAAAAATGGTGAAAATGTAATTAAATTATAATTGTGATATATTGTTATAAATGATGAATTTTTTTCTTTCGAAATCTCTTCATCTTTTTGGGCCGCGGTGGCCCGGTGGTAAAGTCTCGGCTTCGGAACCGGAGGGTTTCAGGTTCGAGACTCGATTCCACCGAAGAACCATCGTGTGTGGGGGTCTGTTGCACGTTAAATCTGTCAGGCCAAATGTCCTCCCGCTGGTGTAGCGTGGTGTGGAGAGGGGGTGCCAGTTCAGGTGTCGTCCTCGTCATCTGACCGTGGTTCAAAATTACGAGGTCCGTCCCAAAATAGCCCTCGTGTTGCTTTAAAACGGGACGTTAATGTAACTAAACTAAACTCTTCATCTTTTTATACAAATTTGCTATACAATTCTACAAAATATAAATGCGTATGGAGAAAATTGAATATTATCAATAGATTGATGAATAATTTATTAATTTCTTTCCCGATTATTTAATAAATTATAGATGAACATGCCTTTTCTGGTGGATTTTAAAATCATCGACAACGGAAGATTAAAATTCCAATTTATTTCAAATTAATTAATTAATACCTTAACTTTTTCAAAACATTCAGTCAAAATAAGACTTTAAAATGTCACTATTGATATGATTTATAAATAAAACTATTTTTCCATTTTAATAAAAAAAATATTAAAAATTCTTTAAGAAAAACATTTTTAGGCACGAGTTTTCGGTCCTGCTCAACGGCACACTCTCTGTACTTAAATATCGGGCAGGAAACAGCATTGGAATTAGAAGCATGCATGATGCCATGAAAGTTACAGCTGTCTGACTTCTTGAAAGGCGTAACTATTGCATATCAAATTTCGCCGATTCTTAATGGACTTATATCTAGTGAGTTAAACGCTCCAAAATCGGCAGTGGCTTTTGTTATTAAGAAATCGAAAATGAGTGGTGATTATCAGAATGTTCTTCGTCCTTCCTAGCATACCTCGGAAATTTAGAGATAAAAACCGACGTGTGCTGCTCTAAGAAATTCGGAAAGCCTGCCCCAAACCAGAATTTCTTAAAAGCATCAAAGATTGTTTCGATAAATGCCATCCATAAGGATGCGCATTTGATTTTATGTTCAATGGTCATGCTGCCGCTCATAAGCAATTTATTACAAAATTCAACCGCTCTGATTGGTTGAGGTGGTGCAAGGCACGTCGTGGATGAGAGAAAATAAGCGTTCTGAAGAGAAAGGTTCAGTCTCTACCTTTCTAATGGCCTGAGTCTGAATCTGGAATATTCATGCAGAATATTTTTTTGAAGGAATGTCATGTGCCTACAATAAAGTTTTTTCTAAATGAAATTATGAACTAGGTATGTTTTTCGAGGTAAAGATTAGAACGCTTGATCCCATCTCATCCATGGTAAGATGAATGCCACTTCTTACTATACTATTCCAGATAATAATGGGCTTCCTACCCTATAGCGCGTTGGATTCTAATTATTTCCAGGATGACAAGCCACTTGCCATATTGCGAGGTCAAACATAGATTGGTATGAGGACAATGGAGATAACCGAACGAACTGGCCTGACCAGAGTCCAGATTTTAATCCTATCGAAAGTCTATGGAACAAGTTGTGTCGCCTAATTAAGGGGTCCAACATTTTTTCAAAATTGGTTTAAGAACATGGATGTGTTCTCCAAGTCGAGTAAAAGAAATTAAAACAGTCCATTACCCAAATATTATTGGGAAAACATAATCTGGAGAATTAAGGCTTTATTGGCCTTATATGGAGATTCCATCAACTATTGAATATCAATAAATTATGTTTATCTTTTAAAATATTATTGGTACATATTGTTAATACATATAATTACATATTGGTAAATTATTTCAGCCAAGATTAGAAATATGTGTGGCACACTAAGTAAATGATAGTCTAGCTATGAAGAAGGGATATTTTCCATCTCATTTGTATCTCAGATCTGGGAAGGAATTCTTTGAATTCACAAGAGAAAAAAATTAATCAATATTTAGAATGTGCGTACTCTATATTGGCAAGAAATAACCAATATATTGACCCCAAAAGTTAGAAAAAAATGAAACTTTGAAATCGGATGCAAATTTCTAAATTTATGTTTTTAGGGTTTCCGGCAGAACCCTCTTAAGTTAAGATTCTTAAAATTCAGTAAATTTCAAACATATTTATTTCTAAAAAATTTTTATACCCAGTAATTCATTAATATTTTCCTAGTGTTGTCAGAAATGATACTATGGAAAGATGCATACTAGAAATAATTCAAAATAACACGAATTGTAAAATATAAACATATTTTCTGACTTGCATTTTAACAGTTGGGATTCACCGAGAATAGACATATTGTTCTACTTTCGTTTACAAAAGTAGGGCCTTATGAACGGCTGAAAACAAAACAAACTAACACAATAGTTAACTTTTGGAAATCAAAAGGAAGAAGAATCATATAATTCTGTTTAAAATTAAATATAAGAAAGTACGATAAACCCATGTAAGTGAAATTATCTTGAAAGATTAAGAAATGTTTTAATATATATTATTTTTAAATTTAACTCATAATTTTTGTAACTATCTTGATTAATGTATTTGCATAGAGTTTGTAGTAGTTCTCGTTGAGATATTGTTTTCAATTGCATTTTGGACAGTTTGGTGTCGAAAAGAAGTAAAATGTTATAGATTTACTCCATTTATGCAAAAGCAAACCAAAACCAATACATTTTTTTAGGGTTTGATTAGTTTTATTCTAAAAGTGTTTTACTTCAGTATATAACAATTATTTGTAAATATATATGGATATACAACTTACAGGAAATCAATTATCAATTGCATCAAATCAATTATTGATTCCTTAATGTTTGTATTATCGCTTATCTGAGTTTTCACAGTAAATCCAATACCAGAAAAATGATCTCCATAATTCTCCGATTTAACTATGATATTCCAAGCAAGTATTCCAAAAAATAAAACAGATATAGAGAATAGGTTTCTTTACGGATGGCGAATCACATATTTTAAATGGATCTCTAATATTCTAAAAATCCCACGATAACGGAAAACGATACTTTGGTTTTGTTTACACAACATTACCACTGTTGTTCTTCAAACGATTCTTTAAACATTCCAACATGTATGCTGATGCTCGTTTTGCTTCACTGACTACTTATTTTGCTCGTCGGTATTTGTATTAAGTCGAATGCGATGGTGGAGAAGATATTTGTTCTTACATCTGTTTTCTTACGCATTTCCGATTTTGGCTCTTTTTAATTTTTTTTTCTTCTCATCATCTGTATTTGTTATTATTCAAAGTGGTGTAAGCGCATTTATGGTAAAAAAAAGAAAAGAAAAGATTGAAAGTGCTTCGAAATGCCACTGGTTTATCTTTTTAAAAACATTATTATCATACGAGAACATGATGCTGTTTTTGTTAGAAGCTTTTGAATAATTGTATTCAAGAAATAATTGAAGATAGAAATTGCATGGGCAATGAATAAACCAGAAATGGCAATATTCATCAACACCGTTTAATTGTATATATATTTTTTTACCTGCTGTTACCAGTATTTCCTTATTATTGCCTATGCTTCTTTGAAAGAAGATGCGTTTTTAAAAGGTTGACCTGCTTTTATAAGTATTGCTATAAAAACATTGTTTTCATAAATAATTTATTGATAAATAGCTTAAAAATTAGGGTTATTAGAAAGGTTAGGTTATTTCTTATAGGGTAGGGCTTTTAGGTTAATAGAAAATAATGCAAAAGGCTGTTACTTTTGGCAATTTATTGCAAATTAAAGTGATATAATGTAATATTCTCGCATGATAACTTTGAAATTTGCGATCGTATATTTCATTATATATTACTTTCCTTGATTTCTCTTTGTATTTATAAAAAGAAAATTTTAGTAATTATTTTTTATTCACATCCTAATGTGCAATAGACTTGAAAATATATATGTTTGTGTGCACGTCCCTTTCTTATTATGCTCGGAACATACTGATGAATGCATTTTGCAATTCATAAGGAAATGAATAAAAATAGAAAGTGCAAAAATCAGTTGTGAAAATTGTATATCTATAAATTATATGTTACAACAGTAGTTTCATTATTTTTAGAACATATTAATAATTCAATTTAGTAAGTACTTAAATAAATTTTCAGCCGGTGTCCTGCATAGGAGGAGCTGGTCTTCCCCGCAAACTGGGCGTCATCGGTTCGAGTCCAGATTCGGGCATGATTATTCATCCTATGTTCTATCTGTAAAATGTGTGATTGCGCTCTGTAAAAAGGGGATATGCAAACGAATGAGGGATGCGTGGGAGGCAAAGTCTTATTCTTGACCCTAGTTGGCACTGCTAAAACTTACGGCGCAACTTATATTCGTAAATCGCTTTCTTTGTAACAACCATCTTCTTAATTGCCCAATGTCAAGTACCACATGAAGCAACAAATAGCAATTAAAATTTAATTACAAATTACTTTATTTTTTAAACTAAGTCACATAAGATACATTGAAAATAAAAATAAAACTATGCATGGTTTTCGCTGACTTGAGCTACTATATTGAAATAGAAAATATCTTATTTCGGAATCACAATGATCCGAGTTCCTAAATTTCATCTAATTGTGTGATTAGGATAGCAGAAAAATGTACTGTGTATTAATAAGTAACACACGTAATGTAAAACACAATAAATAAATAAAAAAATGCAATGAATGATAGTTTGAAATAGAAATGAGATGATTGCCAATTTACTACTTTTTGATATAACAGCCATTGTAGTTGAGGCATCTTTCCTTATACTGGGGTCGGTTTCAAATTATATTTTCAAAGCATTTCCCCAGCTGCGAATAAAGACGCTGTCACATGATTCATTTAAAAATGTCGTCAGCGTAAAATAATGACTGTCGCGGAATCTCTTCATGTATCGAAATCGGAAGTAAACATGTTTCCATGTCTCAGCTATTTGGTAGGTGCTCGAAAATATCTTACTTAATCTTTGTAGTTATGCATTAATGTTGGGACTAATTCCCGGAACTTGCCAAAAAGCAATCCCGACAAGTGGCCATCAGTTTTCTTTGTTGGTACAAATGAAGAGGTTCCTCGATGATCAGAATATTCACTTTGATGATGACCTAAACAAGTCATTGACAACATTTTTACTCGCATTCAACTACCCTCTAATGAGACATGCATTTTCAAACCAGTTCAACGAAAGGACTAATGGCTCAGTATGAATAGCAGTTTTGTCATAAATTGGTAATACTTTCTTTTTTTCAATAGTTTCATTCATATCTTTTTTATTAAAGTATTAAACATTATTCGCGTCTTATATTATTGATAGTCTCAATCTTGTTTCAATTTTCTTCAATCAATTTTTAATTCAGAATTTTGAAAATATGGTGTCTGGAATAAAATATCAAAAACATAAACCTTCCGATAAATACAAATATTAGCAAATTGTAAGTTTTCTTTAAGTATATGTAGGTTATGTATATATGGAAGTAAAGCGGCATATTTTAACATTTAACACCACATCCTCGTTTCTAGAACTCATGTGGTCTCTTTACGGTTTTGTATAGATGTAGATGGATTTATTAAACAAAAAATTACATAATAATTAATAGGAAAAATACAGACAAACGGCA
>JAPMOQ010046034.1:2351-17507 GCA_026543055.1 Argiope trifasciata
TTCTGTACTTTGATCACTAATAAAATTATTCATTCTGTACTTTGATCTCTAATAACATATCATTCTTTTCTTTGATTGTTATGATGTTTCAACAGATTTTTTCTGCTTCGAATAGCCAATTCATTCGAATGCATATTACACATTATTTTAATAAAGACATTAATATTTTGATCAATGTTATTTTTAAATCTGTTTTAAGCTTTCCGCCTGAGTTAGAAGGAAATTTTTTTTTAAATTGATTTTTTTAAAAACTATTTAAAATTATGGTTTTTAAATGAATTAGAAAACAAAATACTATACATACAAAACATTATTTGAAAATTTTACATATTTTGAGAAGTCAGAAAATCAGGACTCACATTTATTTACATTCCGATTGAAATATTTGTATTAAAATTTGAAAGTAAAAAAAAAAAAAAATCCCAAAAAAGCTAATTTACAAAAATATTTTTTAATTAGGATACTAAATGATAGATCTCTGTATTTTAATTATTATTTCATAATTAATTGTTATAAATATATAATCTTGGAATAAAAGTTTTCCTTCAAGCCTAGGTTATAACCATTTTAATTAAATTTGTCCATTACTGAAATTTAAGACAACGTGTCGATATTTTAATCATGGTACATTTTGATATTTATTCAATTATTACACACATGATATTTTTACGTATATTTTGGCCGTACGTCTGGCTCAGTGTAGTCAGAATTGACTCTTGCTCCATTAAAATCCACAAATACAAATCCTAATGAAATTGAAATTGTAAAAATATTAAAATAGCCTTTTTTTTTAATAAACAAAAACGTAGAAACTGTAGCAAAGAAAAAATGAAAAACTTATTCCAAATTCATCTTTATAATTGACAGTTTATAATAAAAATGGAATAAATTACGCTCTTTCTCTCATGTATATACACACAAAATGAAAAAGATAACAATAAAGCTGGTTTTCCCGAAACTTTCTCGTATGCATCCCGCTTTTTTTACATCCGTATACACCTCTATTTCATAGAATTTCAAACCATGATCTTAATCTGAATTCCACGACTTAGATTCTTATTTTCTGAGTTAAAAAAATATTTAGTCTGTGTCTAAAACAAAGTATGCATTCTAAATGACTGCTTGACGATCAAATGAAAACAAAATTTAATAGACGAGTACAGTTTTAATGACAAGATCACATACCAAGTTTCACTTAACTGAAACTCCTGATTTTTCTTCGCACCCTCGAAAACAGAGATTAAAAAAAAAAAAAAATTCTGGGTTCCGAGTCATGTCGAAATACCAGGAAATGAAAAGGTGGATACTACAGCAAAAGCAGCAAGCTCTTTTCTTCAGCGAATACTTCCACATAGTGATGCAAAAACATTTTTTGCTCGCCATATCTACATGTTGTGGCTACGATCTTGGGATCAAAAGACTTCAAACAAGCTGCATTCACTTGAGCCAATGATTCGTTTCTGGTCTACCATCCCAGTGCGTGGACACGATGTTAAATTAACTCGGCTCCTCATTGGTCATACTCGATTCAGCCATAAGCACCTTTTGTTTGGTGAATCATGTCCAGCATGCACGACCTGTCATGAGGGTTTAAGTGTACGTCATGTTTTGATTGGGTGTCCTGTTTTTAATAAACATCGGTTACGGTTTTTTAGTGAAGTTTCTATAGACTTGAGTGAATTATTGGGTGAGAAACCTCACTCTAATATTTTTAAATTCTTACAGTCCATTGGTTTATTACATTTTATTTAGGCTGTAATTTGCTTTTAATTTATTTTGAGTGTCAATACTTAATTAACTTTTGCGTTTTTTCATTGGGTTTTTTTAACATTGCCTGATTTTAAATCGGAATAACTTTTTAATACAATTGAAATGTTTTTTTCTATTTGATTGGCGCAGCATGGCCAGATATGGCTTTTGAGCCAGAAAACCCAACCAACCAACCCTTTTTATTGTTTTTGTGCTTATATGCATGAATAAGATTGTGTCTCTGCTTGTATACATGGATATAGGTCTACAGATTATCAACCTATTTGTTGAATTGGGTTCATAATATATACGAATCTGTACTCTAGGTGCTATATTTATGACAAAACTTATCTGCCTAGATTTTTGCATCGTGATACTGTGTTCATAGGTAGTCAGACAGTCAAGCTTCTTGAATGAATATAGTTCAAAATTTCACGAAAATCTACACATCTGTTGTGGAAAACGAAAATCTAATTTCAAAATCCGCCCCAAAAGTATTGTTGAGCTACCATGGTTTACAAACCAAAAGATATATTCCAAAAATGTGTTTTCGGAATACAGGATGATTTTAAATGCTAAGATTCAACAAAATTTTGCATTCGAATATTTTTCAATGGTTACAACATCTTCTCTTTACATATTTTATATTCGGATAAGTAAACAGAGGGAATAGTTTCCTCTGAACTTTTTCGTGTACTCTTTAAAAATCTTATCCCCCCCTCTGATATGCATAAAATTATGAATTCTCTCCTTACATTAGTAAACAATAATTATAGAGTCACGTAGACAGAACTCAAGAGCACACAGGAAGTAGAGTTGAACCAATTTATTAATTCGACTCTGAACTCAGAACACGATGACTCAGAGATCTTTGACTTTTATTCCCACTGGAAAAGTTCCAGAATACTTTTCTGGAGACAGTAAGAAAATTCCAGAGCACTTATCTGATAAACTAGAGAAAGGTCCAGTATCTTCGGAAACACGAAAGAAAGGAGAAACGAATCAAGGAAAAATATGTACACAAATTCTGAATCTACCAGAATTCAAACTCATGATCGCTTGACTATGAGTCTATTCGGCAATGCAGGCTCGATTGTTTCTTTTCAATGCAGGCAATAGAAACACAAATATTTTGTTTGAATTTCGCATTTATACTGAATATATCTTGTGCATATGTGTCTGAACGTTTTCTTCCGACTTATTGAAACTAAAGTTTTAGATGGAATTGCGATCTCGCAACCTATTTTATTAAATGATAGACCAAAATTAATAGTCATGCTGGAAAATGTTTTGGACTTGGTGTCTATCTTGGAATTAATATGAGATTGTTTACATTGCTCATTTAGTAATCGCTCCTCAATCTTTCGAATATCACGATTATGCTTGTTTTTTATAAGCAATAAATGTTTCTAGATCAACCGATCGTCAAAAATTGAATTATGGATATGAAGAAGAACTTGATAGATCTCAGATCATCAAGTGATCTCGGTCCTTTAGAATTCTTCAGGACCAGAATTTTGGAATCAGAGAAGAAAAATGAAGAAAATATTTATTAGTCTTTAAATTTTATAGATATACATTAGAAATAACTAATTTATTAATAAGAATCAAAATTTTTGAGTTTCTCAATCTATTGTTATATCTGTTTTGTTAATAAATTTATTTGGTAAATATTTGTTTTGTTAACATTTTTTATATTTATTAAAATTTAAATTTGTAATAAATTTATATTTCTCATATTGTCGCTTTGAAAAGAACCAGTCGAGTCTCCATAGCCGACTGATTATAACCCTGGTCTCATAATCGAGAGATTATGAGTTCGTATCCCGAAAGACTCAAAATTTGTGTAAATATTTTTCTTTGATTTGTTTCTTCATTATTTCGCGTTTCAGAAGATTCTGGACTTTTCTTTAGTTTACCAGATAAGTGCACTGGAATTTTCTTTCTGTTTCCAGTGAAGTATTCTGGAACTTTTACTGCTGGTATAAAAACGAAGATCTCTCAGTCACAGTAATCTCAGTTCAGAGTTCAGTCAATAAATTGGTTTAATTCTACTTCCTGTGTGTTTTTGAGTTTTATCTACGAGACAAGCCTTTCAGCACACAATGGTATAAGTCATTTTCATTACCAATTAAACTGCAATCACAGGTAAAGCCCTTGTATTAAATTTTGATTCAAGTAATAAACCGAAACTAACAAACATATTATATTGTTATATCTATTAATTACAATATATCTTATGTTGATATCTGAAAAAAAAGAGAAAATACAACTGTAACTTAAATGAAATAAACTAAGTTAAATAAAGATACGCCAAGGAAACGAAAATCACTAGATTAGTCAGCATTCAGTACTATGCCAGCATTTTGGTAATCAAATAAATTATCTTGAAAAAAAAAGCATCTTTTTCTGTGAAAACATTTAAAATGAAAGAAATCTTTCTTTAAACGTGTTTAAATAAGCAAAAGAATTAAATAAATAGCACGATTTAACCGAATTTGTTTTTAAGAATTAATGAAATAATCTCGTAAAAGTTCCACTTATCTAAAAAAATAAAAGGTTTTTTTTTTTTCTTCCGATCTTTCATTATTGATGCAACATAACCAAACTACGTAAAAACTCTCTTAATTTATACAGTAGCAAATAACGAGCCTTTTTTATTTGACTATCCAAGAAACCGAATGAATTAAACATAAAAAGTACATCCGTTTCATTGTGGTAAGGAGGAATATTTATGAGGTCCAAGAAAATAATCTTTGCAACAAGTGTTCATGGGAGCGTAAAAATAACACAAAACAAAGAACGTGCATCCATCGCATGGATTTTTTTATGGGAAAAAAGTCCTGCTAAGTAAAAGGTGAAAAAAAGAAGCTCCTGCTATCTTCGAAGAATTTCTTTAGCTCTTTTTTTCCCTTTCCATTGTTATTTTTCAGTCTGTTTCAAAGAACAGTGATACGGTCTTTGCTTAGAAAAAAAGGGAACAAAATCCACACCTAAGCTTTCAGTGGATTGTCTTGTCTGGATCATACAATGGAATCCCTGATCGCGGAAATTTCAATCATATCCGCCTCTGAATGAGATTTTTATAATGAATGAGCTGGAAACAAAGTGAGATGGGCGGAAAAAAAGAAAAAAATATGTAAGCCGTTTTTGGAACTCTAGAATATATTATATATATAATTATTTTTGTTATGGTTTTGTTAATTGAAAGTAAACATTTTAGGTTCAAACCCATTATTTCTAACTATTATTATCTAATTAAAATAAGAGGAAAAAGATTCCCCTCATCATTTGCTTTTTATATGGTATAATTAATGCATTACTAAAATGGATTTGAAAATATTGCAATTTGTTTCTTAAAATAGGGAAATATTAATACATATATACAGGATAATCAGCCCTGATTTCAAAATTAAATATCTCTACAAAAAAGATCGATAGAATTATGTGGTAAACTGTACGTTTATTACCAAAACTGTAAAATATAGTGTACAAAAGTTCGAAGATTTAGTTACAAAAATCGTTAACAGATAGCGTTCTGCGCTGAAAACTCTTTCTCTGAAAGGAGTCTTAAAAAACAAAAATAAAGTGATGCAATCTTTGCAATCAAAGTACACTTATTTCAAAATGTTCCTCGTTCGAAACAATGAGGTGGTGTAATCGAACAATGAAATTTGACATCATGTCTTGTAATGTCTCAACGGAAATGAAATCAAATACAATCAACCAATGATTCGAGCTCATCTAAAGTGGTGGGATTGTTTCTATAGACATCATCTTTAAAAGCTCCACACAGAAAGAAGTCACAAGGAGTCAGATCGGGAGTCATTTTTCCTTTTTGTCGTCGCACTGAAAGCGTGTATGGACATTGGGATTAGAGCGCCATCTGTTAACGAATTTCGCAACTAAATTTTTTAAACTTTTGTACAGCATTATTACAGTTTTACTAATAAACGTACAGTTTACCGCATAATTCTATCGACCTTTGTTGTAAAAATATTTAATTTTGAAATCAAGATTTATTCGCTGATCATCCTGTATGTAGTTCCAAGACAATTACCACAAATTAATAATCTCTTCCTATTTTTTTTAAAGATTTGAATTTTTAATATTGTTGTTTGTAACTTACATAGGAATTTTTATCAACCAAACTGTAGCATGAAACCCTTTTACTTTGACTATTCCGAAAAAAAAGAATTTTGAACAAATGAAGAATTTTTTTTTCATATAGTTGTAGCAGCTGCATCTCCTCGTTTTGGATAAAAGATGGCGATGCCAGATTAGGTGAGCGTCCCATAGTGCATTGCGATTGTAATTAATAATTAGATTGATGCTGCTGCTCTGTTAAGATGCGTTCGTTATTGTTTTGTCTTGTGTTTCGTGTTTGTTTTGTGATAAATGTAATTATTAACGAAATACTCCTAAAACACAACGTCTTCAGGCTTCCACAGCAGAGACCACAATGATCATCAATCCACCACATTGATAAATGAAACAAATGACAATCTTATGTGTTCGAAAACATATAAATGAGAAAATGCGAAATGAACGCAAAAAAAATAACAGAATGATATCCAAAAAATATAAATTATTTGTTTACCCAGAATAAATAAATAAACCTCTAGAAACAAATAATTTTGCAAAAATTCTACTTGTTCGATATCTGTATTATAATTTCATTTTACTTCTAACCTGAAGTCTTCCTTTAGGTTCTAAACATTATAGTGAGAAAAAAGTTCATTTCCAATTACATTTTATAAATCTATAAGCGATCCTTTATTCGAATTAAACATGGAAAGTACATGCATTTAATTGTGGTAAGGACGGATTATTTATGAGACTTAAGAAAATAATCTTCGCAGCAAGTGGTGTTCATGCGAGTGTAAAAAAACAACTAAGAACATGCCTCCTTACCATGGATATTTTTTACGGGGAAAAAGCTCGCTAAGTAAAAGGGAAAAAAGAAGCTCTTTTTTAGCTCATTTTTTTCTTCCCATTGTTATTTTTCTGTTTGTTTCGAAGAAAAGTGATCCGTTCCATGTTTAGAAAAAAAAGGGAACAAAATCCACTCCTTAGTTTCCAGTGGATTGCCCGGTCTGGATAATACAATGGAATCTCTGATCGCGGAAGTTTCAGTTTTGTCTGCCTCCGAATGAGATTTTCATAATGAATGAGCTGGAGACAAAGTAAGATGAGGGGGATAAAAGGATTGATTATTGTCTCTGGAACTCTAGAGGGAGCTTTTTTAAGAATTTCTTTTGCCACGGTTTTATTGACATAAAATACATATTTTAGGTTCAAGTCTATTACTTCTAACAGTTATTTCTGCAATAAAGCAAGAGGGAAAGTTTTCCCCTTATCGTTTAATTTTTTATGTGATATAATTAATACATTATTAAATTGGTTCGAGGGGGGAAAATGTTGCATCTTCTATCTTAAAAAAGAAAATATATCTTTCTATAACTTCAAAGATAGCCAGAATAGTTACCATAAATTTATAACTTTTCCATATTTTTTAAAGTTAAAGTTCATATTTTTTTAGATTGCTGTTTATTACTTTTTTTTTGTTTTCAAATGGTATTACAATAAGAATTTTTTCTTTTGCGATATAGTACAAAAAATCGAAATACTGAAAAGTTTTGTTTGCGTATTGTTTAATATATATAAACCATATAAATGAAGAAATAAAAATTTACCGATAAATTGTTATCCCATTGTTCCGTCTATCATCTTATTGTTATTTTTCTGTTTGCTTAAAAGGTCAGAGATCCGTTCCTTGTTTAGAAAAAAAAAAGGGAACAAAATCCACTCCTAAGCTTTCAGTGGATTGCCCTGTCTACATAATACAATGGAATCTCTGAATGCGAAAGTTTCATTCCTATTAGCCTCCGAATGAAATTTTCACAATGAATGAGCTGAAGACAAAGCAAGATAAGAGGGGAAAAGATTGATCACTGTCTCCAGGAGCTCTTGAGTGAGCTTTTTTAAAAAAATCTTTTCCCTATAATTTTTCTAGTAGAAAGTTAATTATTTATTATTATTAAGACAATTATTTTCTCATTAAAGCAAGGGTAAAAAGACCCCCCCCCCTACCGTTTACTTTTTATATGCTATAACTAATGCATTACTAGAATAGTTCCCTTTTTTAGGGACGAAAAATGTTGGAGTTTCAAGCTCTAAAAAGAGAAACATAGCTTTTAGTAAGTTTGGGCATAATCAAAATAAAAACTACAATTCTATATATTTTTTTTTATTTTCTCATATAAGTTGTATAACGAAAGTATACTGACCGTGAAACAAATTAGAACTCAGAATCTTAATGAATATTGGCGTTTTAAATATCTTTGAGTTCGAAAAACACATTTTATTAAAATAGCAAAGATGATTTGAGCTAGATGGATAAAATTTGGTATAAGTTCTCTAACCTGCATTTACATATTTCTACTTAAGTTTCTGCAAAATAAGTTCAGAAGAAATTTCTCTGTCCGAATGATCTAATATAAGTTAACACGATAACTACAAAATGAAGGGAGCTAAGTATATTATATATATATATGATTTCGTGGACAGAAACGTTATAAGCATATATATCCATAACATAGACCCCTATTCGACCACCTTTGGCCCATAGTCGATTATATGTCGGTCTATGCTTTCAGAAACATGCCAACGCCATAATTCAAAAACGCAGTGTCTTAAAAATATTAAATTAGGTATTATGATTTTATGTATACTAGTGCACTTTTGGGTCAAATGTTAATTTCAATCGGTTGAATGAAACGTGTATAAAGCAGAAATTCGATTCGGATGCTATTAACAAACAGCATGCCAGAGATTAATTGTCAAACACCTCAAAAAGAATACTACGATAAAAATCAATAAATTCAGATCAAAAGTTAATATCTTCTTACTATGGTATGTTAATGTCATACAAGGCATTCTCTAGCGCAACAAGTTTGTTAGACAATATGTGGTGGGGGCAGATTTTCCCTAGGCACTAACATAATTAATTTAGACTCCTTCTCACATCGGAACTAGCCTACTCCATGAAATCGAAAAAAGGTTTTATTAAAACAAACATAGAACTTCAAAGCCAGAACACAGTAGCATTTTTTTATTCTTTTCGATTTCAGAATTCGTTTTCACAAAAATTGTTTAAAAAAGAATAACCAGGAGATTACAGAAGAAAATGATTCATTCTTCCAGAACAAATAGTTCTTATTGCTTCTTAAAGAATACCACTTTTCTGAGTTCTGATTGAAGGCAAATTCTTTACAAAAAAATCCAATACTTCTTAACAAATTAAATATACATGAAATAAATCTTTAAAAGAAACAAAAGTTGGTGTTGCCAAAACTTTCTAAAAATAAATTTACAATAATAAATCAACAAAAATCATTCCACAGTGGAGAGCCGCTACAAATTTGCGAGAAAATTTTGGGGCTATTATTGTCACTGGCTGAAAGTTGAAATTTGAATTTTAATGTTTCTATTTGTAGTTTACAGCGGAATTTTTGTTAACCATGCAGTCGCATTGAACCATTTTACTTTTATCATTAAAAAGGAATTTTGAGCCACTGAAGAATTTATTTTTGTAACAATTGCATTATTGTATCTTCTCTTTTGGATAAGAAAGGTTGATGCTGATTATGTAAACATCCCATAGTGTAATGCGATTGTAAATAATAATGAGACGTGATACTGTTCTGTTAAGATGCGCGAGTCTTCTGATTTGTCTTTAGCGTTCGTGTTTATTTTGTATGAAATGAGATAATTAAAACAATATTCTTGAAAACATACGTCCTCTTGTTTCTTCAGCATGAATCATAATGATCTATATTTTACTACATCGTTTTCTAAGTGAAAAAAATTACAATCCTTAGTATTCGAAAGCGTACAAAGCAAGAAATGCGTAATCATTGATGCAACTGACAGAATAATCTCTGAAAAAATATAAGAAGATTTCTTTATCAAGAATAAATTAAGAAATAATTTTTCAAAAATTCTACTTATTCAATATCTATTCAGTCATTTCCTATAATTTCTATCCTGAAGTCTTCCATGCCTTTGTAGCTTCTAAACTTTATAACCAGAAAATGTTTATTTCCCTCTAAATTTTGTAAGTTTATAAAAGACCTATCCAAAGTTATAGCAGCAAAACCACTAAAAATTTAAAATATCTGCTTTCAAACGGAAAGCGAAAACCACCGTGTTACATCTTATTTATTCAATTGGTTCTCAAATTGGAAATACGTGAGCTCACAGGATAGCAGGACCAATCATTTCGTTTTTGTTATTTAAGAAGTGGAAAATAAAGTAATTGATTTTAATGAAAAATATGCATATAAAAAGACCAATATTATTAACTAAGATTTGAAAAGTTTTGAATTATAAATACGTGTAAATTCTTCATTTATTATTAAGAAATAAATTTTTTAAGATCCCCACTGAATTTTTTAATCAGTTTTTATTGATAAAACAACTTTTGTAAGTCATTCATCGTGATGTAATTCTACTATTTTTCAATCCGTTATAAGTCATCTTCATCACCAACTAAATTGTAATTGTAGTATATATTACTTTCAGTTTAAGCCCAAATTTTAAATTCGGATTCAAGTGATAAACCTAAATTTATAAACCTATAATATTCTTATTTCAATTTATTACAAAATAACTTGTCTTGTGTTTCTTATTGGAAAAACAATGAAAATACGACTCAATCCATTGTAACATAAATGACAGAAAATTAATATAATGTAAGTGAAGTACATTGTTAACTTAATAAGAAAAAAACGAAAATCACTAGAATAACAATGATTCTAAAATTTTAATGTGTCAGAATTTTGGATGCCATAGGAATCTTAAAAGGAATAATCCTTTCCTGTGAAAACGTTTCAAATGAAAAAGAATCTTCTTTAAAATGAATTTAATAAGCAAAAGATATTAATAAATAAACGTACAAAAGAAATTAATAAATCGCTAGATGAAACTGAATGTATCTTCAAGAATTAAAGAGATAATCTTGAGAAAATTCCGTTTCTCTAAATAAATGCAACTTTTTTTTTTCGTTATTGACACTCTAAAACAAAATAACGTGTAAGTTCACTTAATTATACAGTGGACAAATAACAAGCCGTCTTTTATTTGGCTACCCAAGAAATTGAGCAAATTAAATAAAAAAGCACATCCGGTTTATTGTGGTAAGGTGGATTATTTATGAGGCTTGAGAAAATATTCTTGGCAACAAGTGTTCAACAAGTAAAAAACAAAGAACGCGCATCTATCCCATGGATTTTTTTATGGGAGAAAAAGTTCTGCTAAGTAAAAGGGGGGAAAAGGAAGTTCGTGCTATCTTCAAAGAATTTTTTTGGTTCTTTTTTTTTCTTCCCATTGTTATTTTTCTGTTTGTTTCGAAGAACAGTGATCCGTTCCTTGTTTAGAAAAAGAAGGAACAAAATCCACTCCTTAGTTTTCAGTGGATTGCCCGGTCTGGATAATACAATGGAATCTCTGATCGCGGAAGTTTCTGTTCTGTCTGCCTCCGAATGAGATTTTCATAATGAATGAGCTGGAGACAAAGTAAGATGAGGGGGACAAAAGGATTGATTATTGTCTCTGGAACTCTAGAGGGAGCTTTTTTAAGAATTTCTTTTGCCACGGTTTTATTGACATAAAATACATATTTTAGGTTCAAGTCTATTACTTCTAACAGTTATTTCTTCAATAAAGCAAGAGGGAAAGTTTTCCTCTTATCATATAATTTTTTATGTGATAAAAATTAATACATTATTAAATTAGTTCGTGATGGGAAAATGTTACATCTTCTAAAAAAAGAATATATAGTTTAAAGATAGCCAGAATATTTACCACAAATTCATAAATTTTACATATATTTGTGAGTAGAAGTTTATATATTTTTGACTGTTGTTTATTGCTTTTTCTCTTTTAAAATAGCATTGCATTAAACTATTTTATTTCAGCGATACGGTAAAAAAAACCGAATCAAGGAAGAGTTTTGTTTGTGTATTGTTTAATATATCCAAAACCATTCACATGAAGAGATGAAAAATCGATACAACTGATAGAATGATATCTAAAAAAAAATATGACTTTGTTTACCCAGAAAAAATAAAAAATGTATAGAAAGAAATAATCTTTCAAAAATTCTACACTTTCGATATTTATATTGTAACTTCGTTCTACTTCTGACCAGAAATTTTCCAAGTGTATTTAGTTCTGCACTTTATGGCTAGAATTTTTTTTATTTCCCAGTAAATTTTGCAAGTTTATAATATATATGCGCATTCCTGAGGTTCGAACTCAGGAACATTGGGTATGTAGCTGTGTAACATAATCACTAGACAAAAGTGTACATTCGTGTCCGGAAGTTGATATCTGGGTTATGCGCTTACCCCTTCATTAACCCCCCTTCCAGTAAGTTGGATGTGAGACGAACGATGTTATCGCACCAAGTGTTTTTAGAGGCCGACGAACGTTTTTGTCGTGCCAAGCGTTATAGGGACTTTTTCTACCTGTATAGGGCATCACGAAGGTTTATCTTTTAGATCCAGGATCACCAATGTGCATTCTTGAGGTTCGAACTCACATCTTTGGGGTTCATAGCAGCGTAACTTAATCACCAGACAAAACTGTACACTGGTGCCCGGAAGTTAACATATGGCTTATGAACGTACCACCACAGATGTATCCAAAATTTGAATAGTAGAGTTTCTAAAAAGGAAGCAACTTTGCTTTCAAACGAAAATGCAAACCTCCGTTCAACATCTTATTTGATTAATGTGTTCTCAAAGTGGAAATACCAGATCTGATAACATTTCTATACTAATCTCTTCATTTTTATTATTTAAGATGTGGGGAAAACAAATTAATAATTTTATTGAAAAATATACATGTAAAAAATTAAGCTACATCATTGCTACGATTTGAAAAAACAAGAGTTATTTGTATCTACGAAATCCTCCATTTATTAAATAAGAAATAAAATTTTTTGAAATCCTCATTAGACATTTTTATACGCTTTATTGATAAAATTACTTTTGTAAATCATTTATCATTATGTAAATCATCTAGTTATCACAGTGGTATGTCATTTTCAGTACCAACAAAACTTTAATTATTATATTGTAAATTCTTTTCAGTTCAAGCCCATATTTTAAATATGAATTCAGGCTATAAACATATTCTGATACTTTTATAATTTTTTATTTTGATTTTTTACTATATATCTTGCGTTGTGATCATTTCTATGAAAATAATGAAAATACGATTCACGCCACTGTAACGTAAATGAAATAAATGAAGTTAAATAAAGATTCGTGAAAAAAAAAGAAAACCACTAGACAAACAGAGCTTCTAAAATTTTAATTTAAGTCAATATTTTGAGTGCTAAAGGAGTCTTAGAACAACGTATTTGAAAACATTTCAAATCAACGAAATATTTCTCTATGCTTGTCCAAATAAGCAAAAGAATTAAATAAGTTGGTGTGTTAAACTGAATATATTTTCAAGAATTAATGATATTATGATAGAATAGAAGTTCCATTTCTAGCACAAAAAAAAAACCAACATTTTTTGTAATTTACACAACACAATCAAATTACATACAAGATCTCTTGATTTTTATACAGTATCTAAATAACAAGACTTTTTTTGGTTATCTATGAAACTGAACGAACTAAGGTATCCGACTACTTTAAAAACATCGGTTATCGACCACATTGGCGATTTTTTTAAAAGTTCTTCTTATTTCTTGTAGTTCAGACCTTTGTCTTCCCAAAACAGTTTATCTCTTCAAAGAAAAGCAATGCCTGACCTATCTTCTAGGGTCACATATTTTTCAGCTAAACTTTGTCTTTAGCTTCAATTTTCTCAAAGCTTTAAGATTCATAAAATTCTCCACTGTTAACATGAAATCCACAAAATTAATAGAGGTATTTACGTAAAAATTTCAGCGCGTGTTTTAAATAATATAGGCAATGAAATGAACCAACGTTTTATTGTTGGAGGAATACCTTTTAATTTATAAGTGTTTTTAGAAAAATTAACTTGGAAATTTATGGAAAAAATTTATATATGTGAATAATTTTAACAATAACTTCTTTGCCTCTCAAACTTTTTCTTAGATTTTTGTTCATTTCATTCATTTTCACATTCTTTAACTCGTGTTCAAAGAAAAATAGGGTTGTTGCATTGCGATTTTGTGTAGAGTGTTAACCGTTTTGGTTCAATTTCATTAAAATTTACTACCAATTTTCCCATTTCTCAAAATATATATTTTCAAATAATTTTTTTCGTATTTATAGTATTTTGTAATTAATGATACATCTAAAATCCATAAAGAGTTTCTAAAAATTACAATATTTCAAAATTTTACTTTCTAATTTAGTCGGATACCTTGAACATAAAAATTACATCTGTTTCAATGTGGTAAGGGGGGGATATTTATGAGGAATAAGAAAATATTTTTCGCCACAAGTGCTCATGTGAGAGTATAAAACAACACAAAGAACGTGCAATCATCTCATGGCTTTTTAAAAATGGGAAATGGTCTAACTAAGTAAAAGGGAGAAAAAGAAGCTCGTGCTATCTTCAATGAATGTTTTTAGCACTTTTTTTCTTACCGTTGTTATTTCTCTGACTGTTTCGAGGAAAAGTGTTTAGGAAAAAAAAAGAAGCAAAACTTACTCCTAAGCTTCCAGGGGGTTGTGTTGGGATAATACAATGGAATCTCTGATCGCGAAAGTTTTATTCCTGTCCACCTTCGAAAGAGATTTTCATAATGAATGAGCTAAAGACAAAGTAAGATGAGGGAAAAAAAGAGTGTGTTCAGTCTCTGGAACTGTACAGTGAGCCTTTTTTTTAAAAAAAAAAACTTTCTTTTGCTTCAGTTTTTGTAACAGAAAGTAAATATTTTAGCTTCAAGCTCATTATTTATAACAATTATTTTCTCATTAAAGCAAGGAGAAAAAGTTGCCCCTTATAATTTACTTTTTATGTGCTATAATTAATGCATTACTAAAACTCCTTTTCCTTGGATGGAAAAATGTTGGAACTTTTACCTTAAAAGTGGAAAGTAGGGTTTTCTTCAAGATAACCAAAATAATTACTAAATATTCATAATTTTCTCCTGTTTTTTTTTAAAGTTGACTTGTGATTTTTTATACTGCTGTTCTTTGTTTTTAATATCAAATAGCATAGCATAAAAACATTTAACTTTCGTGCTACGATACAATTCAAAATTCGATACGCAGAAGAATATTTTTTCATGAATTGTTTCAATATAGCAGAAATTATGATAGTCAAAATCACATAAATGAAGAAATGTGGAATCATAGATATAACTGATAAAATGAACTCCGAAAAAAACAACAACATAAGAATTTTTTT
>JAPMOQ010046034.1:24384-75237 GCA_026543055.1 Argiope trifasciata
TGTGTGTGTCGTCTTTGTGATGTAGTGTGTGTGTCGTCTTTGTGATGCAAATAAACGTTTTCGTTTTTTTCTTTCTTTTAAAAGACTGTTTATCGCTCACATCCACTACACATAAACGAACCCGACGGTTCAGAAATTTGTAAGTGTATTTAAAAGGAGGGATAGTTAAATAACATTTTAGCAATTAAATATTAATTATTAAACAACAGAAAGTTGAAATTCAAAAAATTCTGCTTCAAAGAAATATAATAAAAGATATTTTTTAATAATTGGTTAAATTTATTATTGTTCTTGAAATATGTTATGAAATTAAAGTGGAGCAGGTAAATTTGACCTGTATCACGCGAGATTGATTGAATCTGTTTAAATTAATATTTCTAGTAAATCAATTTTAGATATAAATTCAATCTTTTTGAGGCTAGGAAAGTAGTGAGACTATATCACCTTCCTGTATCTTTCAGTATCCTCGCATCTTATTTGAAAGTGTCAATGCACTGAGAAGCATTTTAGTGCAGTGCGATCATTTTACACGCTTAAAATTAAAGTACCTTGCATTTAAACAAAAAATTAAAAAATACGTGTTTTTTGTCTGCCTGTCCGATTATCGCATGAATTCCCCAAAACGACGTTTATTTCCTTCAAACCACTCTGTTATTCCTTTGTGGACCTATTACTTTTTTCTATTTTCAAAATTAATTAATTAATTACATTTAATTTAGTAACAAAAAAGCATCATTAAAAAGAATAGTTTCTATTTCTGTCTTCCGGTTAGGCACACCCATATCAAAAAGAAAAGAGCAACACTCCTGGTCACGACATTAAAAATCATGAAGGAAGAAAGTAGAGGAAATAGAAATACCAAGGGTTTGGAGGCTTTAAGCATAGCATGTTTCAAAATGCGAAGACAAAACAGAAGGCACTGGAAAGAACAAAAGAAAATATCTGAAAGACGCTACTGCAAATTAAAAAAAACCTGTTCGATTAAAGTCAAAGTTTTTAAAAATCAAAAAAATATTTTCATTCCAATTACCGCAATTTATGCCAGATTGTAGACTATATGATTTGCAATCTTTATACTCTACTCTATTAATTGATAACGGCACACATTAACCCTTATTTTCATACTTAAAATAGTTTTTTTAATAAAAGAAAGTTATCGAAAAGTGATAACATTTATACAATATTCTTTTGAATGATCATACCGCATGAAGAGATACATTTGCATGTCATATAATATCTTTTATCAAAATTGTTTCATTTTTACTTGTTCCACAAATGAAAAAGGAGTTAAAAAAGATTATTTGAATATAAAACAACATACCAAGTGGCACCATTTATATCCTTTCTCATTGAATGCCAGTGACACAGATTATGCATGAAATATATACATTTGCTTTTCCTCTCAAAGATAACTTTGGCAATGATCCATAAGTAGCTTGGTTTAACTCTTATTATTTAAGTAAAAAAGATGATTTAAAGTGAGCGTAAATCTTACCCATTGTAATTTCTGCTCCAGTGTTGCGGCTGCTTCGAAGATGGAATGAATCGATCCATCGTTCTGACTGCTTCCTGCAAACACACATCAAATATTTATTATTAATTTACAATTTTTTATTATTATATGCTTATATTATTTTTTTCATAAAATTCTTGTATTTAATTCATTGTTAACACATTAAAGGCTAGAGTTGTAGTACTACGATTGATTCCCATTACCTAGCATACTTTCGTCAAGATCCCCCTCCTTTAATGTGTTAATATGTTGAAAATAATCTATTACCATAACAATTTCATATGCAAGTTGCTTATGATTAACCTTACATTGCATCATGGAGCCATTTGGCTATGCGTTTTTGCTTTCATTTATAAGCGATTACAGAGAGGGCGGGCACTTCGTAATTAAAGTTGAGATGCTCCCAGCATTATGGTAGGATTTCACCAACCCGATAGTTACACAAAAGATGGGGAATCTGACTCCTCCCCTACATTACGGAACGTTTTTAGTTCATTGATGGTTGTACAGTGGCCGGTGATGGCCCTTAAGACTCAACCACATTTCCGCCAACGTTACTTAGTGGCTGTCCGATCATTCAATACTTATTTCCGAGTGCCTTCGAGAATCAGTAATATGGCTTTCCATTTATAAGGCACCTTGTAATTGAGGATGAGAAGCTTATGGAATGATGTTTGGTTCTCACAAGCTCTGTGGATACTCGAAAAGGTGGGGATATGGTTCCTATCAACGATGATGGAACGTACTTCCTTAAGGAAGGGTTGACCATGGCCGGTGATGGTTCTTAAGACTCAACCATAATTCTCCGTCAGTTTTGCTGCCACGGTGGCCCAATCATTCATGTGATGAATGATTGGACCGGCACCTTCGGGAGGGTCGGGGAGTCAGTCTATGACTTTCCATTTGTAAGCTTCCCGTGACTGTTCCGAAAAAGCAACAATGAGTGTTTTGGAAAACCTTTCTTAAATGCTTTTTGATAAACATTCATAGAAAAGACAGACTTCTAGCAATAGCAATATTAGCGTTATATTTAAATTGGAGATTCGGGAAAATACCAAGATGTACAAATAATTCTACCATTAAAATTACTATAAAGAAATTTATGAAAAATGTTTTTTTAAATGATACAGGAAAAAGGAAAGCAGTGAATGCGTTGAAATTGGAAATGTGAGCATTCTATTAGAATTTTTAGAATCAGCATTGAGTATCGACATATTGTGCAAAGTGGTGTGAGTTTACGAAACAGCCTATACATATATATATATCGCGTATTGCTGATTATGAATCTGGTAAAAAATATGGAAAGCATTCTTAAGGTAATCTAAGCCAGAAGTCTAATAGATATGGAACGAATATTTGTTTGACTCTTTAATGTACCACTAAGTATATTATTTCGAATAAATGGTTTTAATATGCCTTAAAATGTAGTTAAGAGGAACAAGATGGTTTAAATTATTTGAGGCAAAATTTCATTGCTTTGTGAATTAATTTCCAAACGTACCATGAGAAGTAACCAAGCAAAACATAATATAATATTTCTTATTCATACGAATATTATGTAATTCGAGAATACTCAAACTCATTGAATAACTAAAACTGTATGGGGCTGATAAGAATTCTAGGAAGCTTAATAAATCTAAGTAAATAATATTATTATAATGAGGATTATTGATAATTTGTGACAGAGGATTGTAGAGATTTCAAACAGATCAGATGAATGCAATTTGAATAAAAAGACTAAATCAACAAAAGTAAAAGTAAATGAAATATAAGAAGAGCATTTTGAGACATCTGTAAAAACTTGGAATGAAATTTTGTTTGACTTTCGGATACTAATAATTACTGATGATAAACCATCTGTGTCTTTACATTGTGTTAGATTTGTCAAAAGTTTTAAAGCGATTTAAATATTTCAACTCATGTGAATGCCTTGGAATGAGATTAGATTTTAAATAGAGTAAATGATATATAACATTTAGGTTTAAATTTCTAAGAATATTTATGGGATTAGTGAAAACAGAAGCAGTGATGGTTAGTCAGACATTTGATAAGAAAAGTACGAATAGTATTAGCATTAAAAAAATCCACTAGAGATACGAGTTAAAAATATTCCGCGATTGTAGCAGGCAGAAGGGCATACAACACGTGATGCATAGACTTTCAACAGGTGGAATACAAAATATTTCGCTGAAAAGTTTCAGAACCAAGTGATAGATGGGATCTTTGTAACACACTTTGTTGTGTGGAACCATTTATCAAGTATCCATAATCCATCTTAGAGAAAAGTTTTGATGTAAAAGTGAGCAGCAAATATATTCGTGGAGCTCTCCAGTATACCATTGAAAGAACTTATAGGATATTCAGAGCCTTTTCGAATTTCTTGTACAATTGCAGTAAGTGAGATCGGAAAGTCAGTTTGCTGTCGAAGGTAATACTTAAAATTTTTATATTATTAATAAAAATAATAATTTGATCCTCTAGCAAAATCTTATATTTCTAGATGGGAATAACGTTTACAAAAACGTATATAAAAGGTAGATTAAATGGTATAAAATGTATCAATTAAAAGAAGATAATTTTAGTCTTTGGGGTCGTGTTACAAATGTTTATAAAAATAAGAATAAAGGGAGAGAGGGGGTAAAATTGGGTCGAAAGCATACAGAATAGCCTTGACCACATCATCAGTTTCATTGAAACAAAGAATATTTCTGGTGCAGACTATATCTGTTTTGAAGAGGACAGAAATAATAGAACGGCAGCTAAAAATATACTCCTGATACAGCTGCACTTCTGGACAGTGTCTGCATTGTTCATAGAGTCTGGGACCATCAGACATGATCCCCATGCCCCTTACGTGCCCTGTTCTGAGTCTTGCAATTGTGATTGCGATGCTTCTTTTATAATTTAGACTTGTCCTGGAAAGTTTCTTTCGATTGGTTCAAATCTCTGTCTTGCTACGACATTAGTATCCAGAGTAGTAGAAAATATAAGAGTGGGATCCATTGCTCTGACCTCCTTGGTAAGAGTGTCAGCTTTCTCGCTTCCCTTAAAGTCTACGTGGGATAGGATCCATTTCAAGGTACATGAATGCTTCATTACAATAGAATGCTTCATGAATGCTACATGAATGCTTCATTTCAATAGTAGAGAACATAATATCATTAGTATTGTAGGATAGCTCTGTCTTTCCACCATTAACAGTCTCTAAAAAGAAGATTTGCAATCCGAGAAGATCACGATACCATCTGAAGGAATCTTCCAATCACTTTTATTGAATAACCAATTTTGATCACAGTTAATTTCGACTCTATACAATATTATTATCAATTGGTAAAAATTCAGAAGTCGTCGACAAAAAACGCTTCACTCAGAAAGCGGTTGGTGTTGTAGAATGCCACCGATTAATGAAAAATAAATAATAAATATTGCCCTGAGAAAGTTGTTTAAGAAGTACGTTTCCCTTTTAAACAAAACAATTCACAGATGAACAGTTGGTCTTTAATTCTAAGAATAAATTTTCAATAATTTAAAAAGCAGCGAATAAATATGGATATGTTTGTCTTCAGATTACTTTCTTATAGATCAGGAAAAATGCCAAATAATAGATCAGATGTCTCATCTTCATCTCAAAAATTGTAGTGGCTAGAGAGAACAATTAGCCAATATTAAATTGATTTGATTACCATTTTTAAAGTTTGAAAACGTAATTGTAATTGATTGTTTATATAGAATAAGAAAGTATATTAGTGACAGATTTTGTTACAATGAAAAAGTGGATGGTGCAAAGAATTTTCGGAAAACAAATATTACATAAGGTAATGAAATTGTTGGAGCCTGGATATGATTTATGTATTTCAGAAATACAACTTTCTATTTCAGAGAGAAAAATCTACATTTTAGCCAACATGTAGATAATAGATTTTTTTTTGTTTGTTTCTCTATTAAATATATGTTGCGAAAAAGGAAAAAAAAATAATTGCTACCTTTTGAAACATAAGATAATACTGAAGCAGTGGTTTCAAAATAACTTCCAGAAACGTGATTGGAGTACAATTGTTATATATAAGATTTACATTGAGAAATGATAATATAGCTAATGACTTTTCACTCTTTCCAAAGTTTTCTGACGGATAATGCTGCTGATATACCGCCTGCATGATTGTTTATTTTTTAGGTATTCTTTTTTAATTAGGTTTGGTCTGGTTTGGTTGTAAGTAGATAATAATAATTAAAAAAGCGTCACTGGAAAAGAGTCACAAGAGTAATGTGAATTTGCTTAGGAATATATCCTAAATTGGCCAGATTTACTAAAATGTAAATCGTTTTAATTAATCATCCATAAAATTAACACCTTTCTGAAGAATAATTATGGCTGATTTTCGGTATCTATAAGCAAGATATAGTTATAGATATATTGCTTTTCGTAGGATAACAATCTAGGAAGAAATTATTTCATTCAATAAATATAACCCTGAGATCTATTCTCTCATTCCATACTGGTTAGAAATTCAAAATTCAAAAGAGTAAAGACACTCTTTTAAATAACATTTTTTTCCGGAAAATGAAGAAGTAGAAACTGTTTTTCTTCCACCCGGAATATGATAATACATACGAAATCGTAAATAGATGATAGGCTGATAGAAATATTCTAATGTACTGTTTTCTTTTCATAATTCGAGAAACTAAAAAGCGTAATAAAGATTCATTGTCAGCTGATTTGATGCTAAATTTGACGCAGATCTATTTTTACTAAAGAAGGAAATATCTATTTCTTATGCGCTTTTGAATCCATGGAGTTCACTTACACATCGATCCAGATATGTAGACAAAATTCTTCAAAAATGATTCATAAGTATATAAAAAAAGAAGAAAAAGGTAAATACGATGTATTTAAGAAAGTCACGTTTTGTTTTCTCTTCAAGAACTGAAACAAAAATATATATTTCAACCACTAGGGGACAAAAAAATAAAATGCTATGGTACAGAATGGAATTTCTACGCCCCAAGAATTGATATTAGATGTAAAAAAAAAATGTGTTCAATCAATAGTATCTTAGCTCTCGGAACCTAAAACAAATACAATAAAAGGAAGTGATGAGGTTTTTTATCTTGTTTCATGTTGGCCGTTTATCTCTTTAAATCCAAACAGCGCGGAAAAAGTTTTACTCCCTGTCTTTAAAAGCTTCTTTCTTTTCTAGTTATCTGACTGAAAAAGAAAGAAAGGAAAATGGTATAAAATGTTTAAATCTCTTCATGCGGAAATTCTTCCCTGCCCACCTAAACTTCTCATTGAATGAAAGAAAGAATAACAATGGGTATCCTTCAATGGAATGAATATCTGTTCTTTTTAAAAACCTCACATATCTCTAAGGTTTCGATTTAAGATAGCTATAAAATTTATTTAAGATTAAATTATTTGTAAAAATTATATAAGATTGAAATAACTTCAGTCTTTTTTTAATAATTTTGATGCATTGAAATTCTTTGCGATGACAAATTAATTTTCCATGCAACATTTATTACATGCAAATATAATAAATATTAATATGCAATGTATGAATTATGTAAACATTTATTATATAAATAATATAATATAGAGAAAGGAATGCACATAAGTTTCTGCCTTTTTTTTAAATTATTGAATAGCAGTGATCTGAAAGTTGCGCATAACGTTTTAATGTACGTTTATGTAAGTTTTAAAGTACCTCATAATGAATCGTTCCTTCTAGCTTCCTTTTAGCCTAGCATACATGTGTTTGAAATTTTTTTGAATGATTATTACGGATAGTCCTTTGAAAGCTATTTAATTTTTTTATATTTCCAGTTATGAGCTTTTTATAGGTGTAACGCAACTTTTGGCACACATATAACCATCATTTGAATATATAAGAATAGATCAAATTAAGAACCACATTTTTCACAATTCCATTTTGGATAATCTCCTATTATAGTATTTGTTGTTGCTAATCTCCATGGGCTGACTTAGTCGGATCAAATCCAAAACTTCGTTGAGAAGAAGAAAATCGAAAACGAGGAAGGGAGAAGAAAGAATTTCTTCCCTAAAAAAATCCTAAACAGTCTAGAATACGTTCAACAGAGGCCTGATGTTGACGGCTTTTCAGACAAAGAGGGTAAGTCTTTTCACCAGGAAGAATTAAAGACTAACTTGGCTGACTGACTCCATACCAATCATGTGTAGAGGTAACCATCAAATTCTTCTTATTTAGGCAATTCACCTAAAAGAAGAGTTCAGAGCATGTGAGCTCACCAGTAGATGGAGTCGCTAGGGCTACTTTTTTTCTTTGAAAGCCTATCTGAAATTTTATTATTAATTAAATCCCCATGATATGGGATCCACTGGGAATGAATATTATGTTGAAGAAAAGTTTAGTTTATATTAACGTCCCGTTGTAAAGTAACACTAAGGCTATTTTGGGACGGACCGCGTAATTTTGAACCACGGTCAGATGTCGAAGACGACACTTGATCTGGCACCCACCTCTCCACACCACACAAGCCGGAGGATGGTTGGCCTGACAGATTTAACGCGCAAGAGACCCCCTCACACTACAGATCTTCGGTGGAATCGAGTCTAGAGCCTGAAACTCTCCGGTTCAGAAGCCGAGACTTAACCACCAGGGGTCTTTCATGTCGGAGAAAAATCGTTATAGTTTAAAAAATGTATCAGTAAGAGATGCTTATTCCTCTTTTGACATTTGATTTAAAAAAAAAGACGACAAATTGAGCAGTTGCAAACCATTACTTCTGTCACTGAATTATACGAGGCATATGTTCATTAATTTTAGAAACATCTTGTGCTAAATAATCAATACCAGTTTTTTGACGCATAAAAATTGCTTTCTATATGGATATGTTTTCATTCATCTTGGATTATTTATTTTTAAATTTTCTTGTGACGTCTGAATCACTCATCAGATTACACTTTGATTCATCTGAACCGACAGAACAAGAACTTTCCGGATCTGATTAAGTGAAGGAACGATTCTCGTGTCTTTCTTTCTCCTCAGAAGCAGAGCGTTCCCTTCAAGCATTTCTTATGAAAATCGATTGTCTTCTATAACAGTGACATTCTGTATAGTTATTCTTTTATACTTGGGCCATCATACTGTTAATATTCTAGGACCCAGCTTATTTTTTGAAAAAGAAATTTAATAGTGCTATTTTATGTTTTTTCATTTTGATAAATTTATATTCATAAGTGTCTAAAAAATTAAAACTGTCAAAGAAATTTAATAAATAAATTCGAGTTTATATATTTTTTAAATTTTTAGATGGTTAAAGTTTGGCAATAAGAAACTAGTTTTAAAGTAATATTTTGTGATATAGAGGTTTAAAATTATATTAAAAAATTTCATATTCTTAACTTCTAAAATATTTTATTATAATTCGTTTCATGTAAAGAATAGAAGTTTATTCTTTTGGGACAATGTTTATACAATAAATAGCAGAGATCCAATTTTAAACCAAAATCTTTGTACGAGGAATAGCAGAATACCGTAACCATACTCAGGTATCATTTTAAATGCAATTTGGTCTTAGTTACTAGTTGAATCATTACATTAAATTCATAGCTAATATACTGGGTTTACAAAAGGGAAAATTTTTGTTTGTACTAGTAAAAATACTAATGAGAATTTTTGTTTCCACTAGTAAAAATACTAATGGGAATTTTTGTTTTTACTAATAAAAATATAAACTGATAAACTTTGAAATAGCACATAAATCTTCTATAATTTTAATCTTTTAAAATACGAAAACTGTTAATTTTTATTTTATTAGTTAAAATGTTGAATTCCGCAATCATCCTTTCATTTTTTTCATTAATAATAAAAGACCCCTTGACCTAGAGATACGAAATTTGACACAAAATATACTTTGAAAGGTGAAATTGTGTAGTACTATTTTTTTTAAAAATTTAAATTATAATTTTAATTAATTAAAAATAAAGTAAGATTTAGAAGTTTTTCTGATATAACTTTTGAAAATATCATTGAATATTATTCCCTTTTTAAACCTATTTCAAAATTTAAAAAATACCAGCAAATGTAGTTGCATGAAATGTCTTTGACAAATTTCAATCAACTTTAAAATATATTTAACAATAATATTTGTATTGTTATAGTGAAAAAAATCTGTTTTCATTTTGACACCAAAATTTTATCTTGATTTATTTTCCTTAGTTCATGATCAGGATATAAAGATACGATTCACTTTTTCTAATTATGAGTAGGTTTTAAAATATGGTAGACTTTTAACAGAATTTTTGAAATTGAGATATTTAATTTTAAATAAAAATACCTCATATTGGTTTTAACAAAAAAAAAAGGTTTTAAAGATTTAAAAGTGATTGTGAAATAAAAAAAAGACCATTTAAAGAGATATTAACCAGAAAGTTGATAAAATTTCATCATTTTGCTTAATAGTATAACTCTGCGTTTCATTAATCCCAAATCAAAATAATCTTAATCCACCATGACATAAAATAGCAAACCTCATATTGGTTTAAATATGAGGTTTGCTAAGCTAAATAAAAGTTTATTCACTTCCAAGGTCAAGCGAAAACAAAGTCTCCAGGCCACCATAAAATGACTAACTGTAAGGTTTAGCTTTATTTCCAAGATTAACTAATCAATGCTCAGACAACGATGTCTGAGAGCTACCTGTCTAAAAATGCAAGTGCACTACTTCTTCACGACCTTCAGTAGTCATGGTTTCATAAAACAGGCACCACCCCTTTTCTCGAAGACCCAGTCATTAAGTTTTCCATTATCACATTTTTTTTTCCTTGTTTCTCTACCCTTTTTTCTGCAAAGTTGGGAATTCTTTCCTTGAAATTTTATTTCGGGCAATATTATCTTTAACAAAAGGTTTTAGAAAAGAAATTTGATGTAAAGGTTGGAACATTATCTTTTGGAAAATATTCTATCTCTTTAGAGACGAACATTAATATAATGCTGAATGGAAGAAAATCAATTATTTGAATTTAACGACTGGTTTGAATATTTTGTATTGAAAGAAAAAAATGTTTACTTTATTTTTCATAAATAAAGCAACAAAACCTTTTTTATTGCCAAGAGAAGAATAAATGTTGCTACCATGTTTGTAATATTGCTTTCCTACACAACTGGAGCTATACTAATGAAGAGATATTTCATACATGGAGCTACATAGGGTCATTGAAAACGTGTTATTCAAATTTCGTTGGGAGATAGGGAATAATACATCAGGAAACCGATTTCCCATACGAAAATGGGCCTGCAAACTTCATCTGCATGAAAGAAAAAAATGGCAAACGAAGTGAACATAAGGGAACAAACAGTACAGTTAAGTAGTAACGAATACAACTTTTAAGCGAACAAAGTAAATATAAGTTCACAGTAGGTACTCAAAATTGCGCTCATTCACACGAATACATGATTCTCAGCACCATTGCATGGATCTACGAATATTTACAAACACGTCTGGCATATCACTTACAATGTCTGCGACGGTCACTATTCGTGCGACAAAACTATTCACTGTTGACGGGATCTTTTTTACACATGCTTTTTCATGCTCTAGTGTAAAAAGAAATCCAAGGGTGCCCTAGATGGCCAAGAGATCGATCCACTTCTGCCGATTTACTAAGCTGCGAATGTTTGATTCAGATAATCACGCGAAACAACTGTGCTATTGTCTGGAGGTCCATCATGTTGATACCACATATCTCGGCGAATATACCGAGAGTTTTTGAAAATGTTAAATGATCATTGTGACGGCTATGTGAACCCCGTGTTCGTGTAAATGGTTGCAATTTTGAGCATCTAATGTAAAGCCCCTTAGATGAATAGGTAACGGATATACTTTATCTTGTTGGGATAAAGGCCAAATTTGTTAAATCTTTGCTTTTCTGTTTCCTTGTGTTCATTTCACATGTTCATTTTGTCCTTGCAAATGAAGTTTCCGGACATACTTTCCTATGCGAAAACTTTTCCTGAGATATTCCCTACCTCCCCCCAAAATTGAAATGTTAAATTTTGAATCAACCTGTATATCGCTCATATTGCTACATATCTGTAATATTGCTTCCTAGAACAATTATGCCCATACCTCTCTGAACAATGTTGTGTTGTGCTGTTATTCAATAAACACTTTTTCATTGCTTTGTGGTTTGGTTCCTACACGTACTGCCTTATGTACATTTCGTCTGTTTTTTACTGTGTTTCAGATTTTATTTTAGAATAAAATATTATCTTTTATCGACTTCATTGGTTTTCTTACTATACCCTCACTGAGCGGATTTTTTAAAGGTATTTAATATTTTCGTTATGGACGAGACAGGCATTTCACGTTATATGGATTCGAGTTTTTTGATGCAATGCAGGTATAAGCAAGGAACTATCTCAGATTTTTTTTGTTCTACAGATTCAACAAATGATGCACCAATTAGGGTCTTATACAGATGATGCACAAATACACACATATATATTTTATTTCCTATGGATGTTGTGTTAATAATCCTTCAGAATTACTGCTCTGTGGAACCAATATTATTTCCCTTTTTATTGTCATTTACCAAATGAAATGCTTTAAGGGAAGAAAAAGTAAATAAAAAAAGGTTATAAATATTTGTAGGATACGCGATGACTTGTTGGTAAGGTATTGGCTTTGGAGCAAGATTGTTTTAAAATAAAAACTAAATTCCACCAAAGGAAAGTGGGTCTAGGGCGCTTTAAACCTATTTAGGACAAGTGCCTTCCGATTGATATCAATTGGAACCTAAGAGAAGAGACGCCAGCTAAGGTATCACCCACGCCATTTTATAACTGAAAATTTCGTGGTCTGATCCAAAGTAACCCTACTGTTGCTTTAAAACAAGATATGAATATAATTTAATTGAACAAACAGTAACTAAGCTATGCAAGGAAATACAAATTTCATTTCCCATCATTTTTAAAAGGGGAATGTACTTTCATACTTCACTAACGAATTTCCATTTTTAAAGATTATTGTGATTTTTCTTCTAACCGCAATCTAAATTTAATGATTAGACAATCTATTTTATGCTTCAGCAATAAAAAGAGTGATGGGTGGAGTCAAAATCAGTCTCAATGAAATAATTCTTGAAGATGTAAATTTCTCGTAGAATAACTATTTTTTAAAGAATGTTTTTAGTCTATAAGACCCAGATACAACTTGTTGGAGAAACAAACTTAGAAGCAAGAAGAGAAGGATTCATAAAAAATTCCAGTCAAGCTTTTACGATATTGCTTGGAATCTGTATTGTCTAAGTAATATGGACTTCATAAAACTGTCAAACAATAACTTTGCTGTCAACAGAGAAGATAATTTATATTTCCAATTTAAAAAATCGAATTTTAGATATGTCCATCACCTACCAGACTATAATTGTTAGATTTGCATACATTCGGAATATCTATCAACAACTGTATAGATGAGATTATCAATCAGTGACTAGCCAGAGCTCTATGGTTATATTTTTTTAATAAAAATAATAACAAAATTAATTACTTAAATTTTAAATTCTATCTAAATGATGACTTTAAAAATGGTTTATAGAAAAGTTTATAAAAATAGCTAAATAATATATTAAAAATCTTTTGCATCAATAGTTTTGGAGATATTGATTTCCATCAGAGTCAGATATCGGCATCATTCCAAAACTATATAGTCATAAAACGGAACAAAAAAGAAAAAAAAACTTTTTTAAAGGAAATAAATGGCTTCTTGTCGTGATTTATTCATATCATTACATTCGAATTAACCTTTTTATAAAATGTCAAATACCTATCGATATGATCTGAAAGACAGCACTCAATCGTAGAACTAGGATCATTTATATCAAGCTGCTTCGTTCTCAGTTATTATCGTCTGGAATAAGAAATATGAACTACTTGGGTTCGAAAATTCTTCTTTAGAGTTTATTGTAATCTATTAGAAAAGTGAAATTAATTCAATTTTAATTCAAAAATATATTTATTGGTTGATTTTAAACATTGGCGTTGGATTTCAGATATAAAAGAATGAAATCTGATTTTCTAAACTCAAAATATTTCTGGGAATTGGTATTTTGTGTTTGAATTGACAATTTGTTTATTGCAGGAAAATTGTAATTCAATAAATGAACATTGGTTGAGTTACATTAAAGGAATTTATTTTCACTCAAGTAAACTGTATAGCAAGAATTTAATTTTTGTATCTGATAATTGTTGGGAAATAGAAAGTAATTAATGTTATCTGAAATTCAAGTATATTACGTAACACCATATAAAATTGACAAAATTAATAAAAGTGCTAATCCTGTCACCATAGGCGCAAGAAATAAATATGTCCTAAATACGAATGAGTTAGCTATATAGGCTCATTTTTGAAACTGCTGTGAAATTCCAATTATAGAAATTTGTCAAAAACTGAATGACAGGTTGAAAAGAAATGGAATAATGATACATTACTAAAAATATGAAATTAATAAATTAATAAAACCTAGAAAGATAAATGAATGAAATATGATTAAAATAAAAATCGATAGATTAAAAAAGGATATGTTGGGGCATAATCATGTATTATATGACAACAGATTCTATAACACTCTGCACTTTTGCGTATACTTTAGGACAGGTTTAGTTCGTAAAAAGAGGAGCGAGAGAAAAAATAAAAAGAGAGGGTGTTTACATTTAGAAAAAAAAAACTATGATTAGGCGCAGATTGAATCAAAATAATACCACAGTAACGACGGGATATTCACATACACGTGAAAGTGAAGAAAAAAGTATCAAATAGGGCGAAAATCAAGGGCAAATAACGAAGAATTCAGAAATGCGCTTATCCTTCCGCGTCTCTCCCCTTAATGAAAAAGAATCGTTGAAAAGTGGCCGTATCGGAATGCTGAAATGAACATTAGTTTATTTATAATTATTGATCAAAAGGAATAACTACATATAGTATAATTATGTATAGAAAGGCCTATTCGTGATTTTTAGCAAAGTCACTCTACTGAAAAGTACAAAAATAATTTAAAATGATATTGAAAATTAAGAAATACTTTAAAAGTTATCTAAGCATTCATTTTTCTATAAAAAATTGGTGTTGTTACATCTGTAATACGCTAAAACTGGTGTATATTTCTATTGGTTGCTAATATTGAGAGTTTATCGCGTCAGTTTCATAAATATTATGTTATTGCTATGACACATCCCTATCCTAGTTCATAAAACGTATATCTCTTTGATAAATTTGGAATGGAAATAAATTCAGTAATTCGACATACGAAATATATTATTAAAACACCGGAAAGGAATCCTTCCGATAATTTTATGGCTAAACAACACGCTTTCGCGATAAAACAGAAGTCTAGATAGAAGAGGAAAATAAAGGCAAAAAATAATACACGAAGTCTTAACACGATACACGATTTTAAAAAAAGCATGGAGCTAATATTTTGCTATTACGGTCAGTTATTATTTATACTATATTTTGTCACCGAATATTAGATACATCGTAATGCTTTGCTAGTGCCAATATTTTCTCCTGGCAAAGACTGATTTTGTGCTTATTTGCTTCAAATCAGAGCTTACACATCACGATCCGATATCAATATTTACCTACCATTCATATTCATTTGCTACTCAGTTGCAAAAATTTGGCTACTACATTTGTTCATTATTTATAATCTGCAGCTATATAGTCACCTCGATTTCAAAATTGGTGATAGTTTGTGCTGTGATAACACAACGTACCAATGCGATAATATGCCTTTGTCCATGTAGAATTTTATTATGTTCATAATTCGTTTCGCAGATATTTCATTTTCAACTATGCTTTCATACTAGGTTAATAGGTTTATTGATTGGTATTGGTTTAAAAATGATTTGTGTCCCAGGACTATGAAAATCATTTTCATAGTGGTCTGGATCTCTTTAGTTTTTACGGATAGTGTGGAAATAAACCTTACATAAGTTATTGAAATGAACTAGGGCTTGAGATGCTAATGAGAGGTAATGGAAGGCAATGATAATTCAAAGTAATCTGTTACAATTTAAAAAGAAAAAAAAAACCCTACGAATTCAACAAAAATGCGAAAACAATATTATCATTAATAATCAAAGCTTGATATATTGTTTTATTCAAGGAAGAAATATATCAAGTAAAGAATTAGTTGAATAGCCTTCATAATACTAAGTGAATACTTAATACTAAGTGATACTTAACATTCTTAATACTAAGTGAATACTTTACAGCATTCTTAATGTTAACCAATCTTAATACTTAAGTTTTATGATATTTTCAAAAGTAGAACTATTGAAGGTAAAAAATAGGATAAAATTGCTAATCCAATCATCAAATAAATATTCAAAATTTTTAGATTTTTTTCAAAATTGTCTTGAAGTTGTAAAGAAAAAAATCCCCAAAATTACGAACATGTGCGTAACGTAATATATTCTAGGCACAAGAGTAGCGATATAAACTTTGATTGACAATAACTGGTGTTCCACACTTAATATAAATGACAAAGCTCATTTTTTTAATGTTGATGGTCTTTTCAGTATCAATAGCATATCAGATTTTACAAGATAAATAACAGTTTTTTGAAAATAAACAAATGTTCGACGGATAAATATAACAGCTTAGAAGAAAATTAAAAAAAGAACGAAAATGAAACTAAACATAATCCTTTCATATCCTCCCTCATTGAGATATCTTGGAGTGGCTCTGAGAAGTTATTTTAGTTTGAAGTTATAGTTAAATGAAAACTCATAATGTTTCGGAAAACTATACCCAGTGAATATATGTAGAAAATTACTACAGGTCATTAAAGGTCATGCTTTATTATACAGGGATAAACAGTACCAAAATGCAACCGAGGAATAGTATTTGTTGTAAACAATAGCACAAAGAAAGGGATTTTTAACAATCGCGACGGCGCAAAGAATTCAGAGCTCGCCGGCAGGTGTGATTTCATTGAGTTATTTACTTAAAATCAACACAGATGCTGATTCTCTGTCCACACGGCTGACTATTCATAACTTTATCGGTTATCTTTTCATAGGCACTGATCTATGGAGGAAAATTTATAGAACAACAACAGCAAAAAAGCAGAATTTTCGTATTGCAGATATCACTAAGATTCTCGAATATTCCAGATTCTTTCATTTTTTTGTCAATAAATTTGCCGCCAAGGTTAGGAGTCATTGACTTGTCATTCTTTCAGCATTATCTAAAGCTATATGTACAACACTGCTCTTTTCCAGGAAACTGATTGTTCAGGGAAGTAATATTTCTTAATATTATATTAGATAAATACAGTTTAAAAAATAACAAAATTATGTTCTTAATTTTTGTAGTATAAAGTGATTGAAAAACAGACAAGAAAATGCATATGCAAATCTCGAATAAAATAAATTACAATATAAAGTGTTATTTTTTATTTTTAATGTGTCCCCAATGCGCATATCATTATTGTTCAGCTTAGAAGATGGACATCTGAATATCAGTATGAAATGTTTATTACAGAAATTTTAGGACTACTAGTAGCCAAAAATAAATTATTTCCAAAAGTTATTAGATAATTTAATCAAAATTCTCGATTAATGCTGAAACAATATCCGTGCTTCATGTCATTTAACACAATTTCGTTAACTTTTATAACCTTTTGCAGGTCTGTAATTGACTAGTGTTTCAACCTGCTATTATCTAACCAAATTTCAAATATATTACCGCCTTAATCTAATTCAGCACTTGATTGATCCATCTATTTTTTATGTTCTAAAAGATGAGATCAATTTTCATTTACTTTGGAGAAGTAACCAATAGCTTACCATTAATCACATTTTTTTTTCAGATTTAACTCAAATTCCTTTTCATTTCGGGTTATAGATTGTTTTTTATCTAGAATCGAAAAAAAACTTATGCATAAAAGAACCAACACTTATAGCAACGAAAACGGCGAGTTATTTCAGGAGTAACCATATTTTGGATTGGCCAGAGAATAATAGATCCTTACTTTTTTTTTCTTCTGAATAGCCAGGACTTGGAAGAAAGCCAAAGACCAGAAAAGCGAAAGTGAAAACTTTTTTCTCTCCTAAACTAACCGCCACAATTTCCCATTTTCACCTAAGGACATTAACTGCCAAGTGCTGCCTACACTTCTGTGAACTATTTATCTCTGGAGATGCATTATTTTTTTACTATCCAGATTTAGAGAGAGCAGAAATAGAAATCCATTTGAATTTCTTGGATATTGTTTACTCGAAACTTAGCACATTATTTCATCTCACGTTAGAAAGATGTCGTAAAATATGTTAAATGATTCTTAGGGGAATGTCTTCTTTTCAGAACCTAAATAAAAAAAGTGTTTTGAATGCAGTTTTTTTGGGTAAAAGTAAAGATGCTGATATCATTATACCTAATTCCATATGTAATTTGATTTATAATTCAAATTTTAAATTGTGAGCAAACCTATCCATACAACTATTTTTAAAAAAGTGAATCAAGTTTTGTTAATTTAAATTTTTTTGTTTGTTACGTTAAAAAAGGAAAATACTTTAATTATCGAAAGATTTAATTCCGTGATTTTGAAGAATATTCATACTGTAAACTTATCTGCATTCAGAAAATGTATTTTTTGAAATTGATTCTCTCAGTACGTCGATCTGTTTATCTATATGTTTAATCACATGCATTTTTGCAAAGCAAACTAGTTAAGCGAAACACAAAAGATAAATAGGCACCCCCAAGATTGGAATTAGAGTTAGCCGCATTTCCTTTTTCAATCCCTTTTCTAACTCTACTGTTTCTTTGAAACTCATTAAAATAATGATATTCAATTATATTATGGAAAAGAAAAATGTTCTTCCTGTTTTAAGAGGAAAAAATTAACCAGAACTTGATTATTTTAATTGATTAAAATAAGTTGTTAAAAATAGTACAATATTTCAAGTAGAAAAGACATTTAAATTGTGCGCCCAAAATGGCCTTTTTTAATGAAAATTTTATCATTTTGATATTTTTTATAGAAATATAACTCTGAATGCTAAGTACAAAATTGTACTGCATTTACATTTCAAAAAGAATTTACCTTAGGTGATATCTTTAAAATTATTCCTAAATACGTTTTTCTCCACGTTAAGATGATTGCTCATACTTCTGTTTCAGACCGATTATAAAATATTTATATAAAAACAATGCTATAAAGGGCAGTTATTGTTACTAAAGAAGATTGAGGATACTAACCTGCAAAGGAAAAAACAAATATTCGACTGGCAGTGCGACAGGTCCCTGAAAAAGCAAAAATATGGCGGTTAATGGCATAAATTAAGTTTTAAATTATAAAAAAATGATAATAAATGACTTTTAGAAAGAATACCACTCCCTAAAGAAAATTCATTTTGGTGTTGTTAAATCAGCTTCTGAATCTTGTCCTTGAAGAAAAATTATACTTCCTCACATAAACATGTCAATAATGCTTACAAGGACTCATCATCCAACACAAACTGGCGATCATAAAGTGTATTATTAAAAGGATTGAAAGGCAGAATTCCGATGGTGCCATATCAGAGCAATTATGAAGCTATTACTGTAAGGCAAAGATAAGCAAATATTGGTTTCGATTCCTCCTTGCTATTTCTGACGAGGCATTATAGTGGGAAGTATGAGTATTCCCATAGACACCAATTCTAGTCCTTTTCAGTAAATTCCAAGATTATGCAGATGTATTGCGTAAGAAGTGGAGAATTTCACTTTTCTATAGAAAAGTTTTGACTTACTGGAACTTCTCCCAAAATTTTGATCTGATTCCGTCCTATTCCCTCCATTTTTGTCCCTTTGAAAGCGGAGATGGATGGTCATGGGTTTATGTCAAATGAGAAGATCCAATAAGAGATGCAGAAGTGACTTAAGGAGTGACAGAAAACTTTCTTTACTATCAGGATTCAGAAACTGATTGCTCGATAGCAAAAATATATTGTTTTTTCAGGGCCATGTGGAGAGTAGATACCATAAGCGTATTTTTTTATGTGGAAATTGAAATATATGCGAAGACTATTTTTATATTAAAGTTGACTATGTGTTTTCCCATGTTATAAATAGAAAGGTTTGCTCCAAAGTAGAAGTAGCTCCTTTTATTCAAGTTTGCTGTAAACCGAAGGTAGCATCAGGAGTTACCTCTATATTGCAACAAACTAACGAGACGAACTGTTCCATCTCTTGAGTTACTGAGAAAACTAACGATTGAAGCGCTATCTTTCTGGCACCAAGAGAACAAGTTTTTATTTTACAACATACGTATAATTCTAAATTCTCCTAATTGGAGTCACATCCTTTTTGCAGCAAACTCTTCATACACTGAATTAATTACGTTAAGTTTTCTCTTCTACAACTTAAATTTGTATATGCAATTATACATTTAATAGAAAATGTATAGATACTGATATGTAAAAGCCCCAATGAAGTTGAAACAATTTACTATTATTAAATACAGTACAAAGGAGTTGCCTAGTATAATTCTCAAAATAAAAACAAATTACTCTACCTTTTATGCATTGACGGTCAATTAGCTAAATTACAAATAATTTTAAAAGGATGTTAATTATTCATTGCTTCGTATAATGAGTAATTTAAGAAAGTTATTATTAAGAAATGAAAAAATTTCATTAGGCATGAATCTCTGATTAATTATGGTCCTTAACAAAAAAAGGGGTAGGGAGATAGAATATCCATCATTTTTAAATAAGATGGAAATCATATGATTTAAAAAATTATTGCAATGAGACAACCACTGAAATTGCTCATATTTATATATTTATTTATAATTTCATATAGATGAAAGTATAGCAAATAAAAATTTAAGAAGCTTATACCGAAAAAATGGAACAAACAGAAATAGAATTTAAAATTAAGATCTTGCTGCGAACAAATGTACATTTCTAAGCGATGAAAGTATCTTGTTTTTATTTGCTCCACGGAAAAAGTTTTTAATAAAATAACTATTACATAAAACAACGCAATTCTGAGCCCTCGGAGTCTATAACACTGAGTTATCTAACCAGTTGGATGAGCACAAGATGAAAGAAAAAGAACAGGAAAAAAGAAAGAAAGAAAGGAAAGACAAACCATCCAAGGATCTCCAAAGTTAAAACCATCGTTGTCAAATGCAGCACGATTCTATTTGATGTTTTGGTAAAGTAATAATTAAATGAAGGAAAGAAAAATATTTAAAAACAAATGGTGACAATATCTTGAACTTAAGGAGAAACGTTGTTATTCAAAAACGCAACATTTCTAGATTTTTGAGACTGTTAGTTGTGGATAAACTAAATAGAGAATACTAATTGAAGAGAAAAAATGAGGAAGAAAATTGATAAATGATAAAAATTTATAATTAGCATTAGAGTATTACATGTTAGCAGCTGTTACTGCTCTTCTAAAAAAATTTCTTAAAAAATCTGAAAATAAAAATATATATTATTTAAAAAATTAATTCTTATAAATATTTCTGTAAATCGCTATATGTATTATATTCTTTCCAAAAAATCTGTAATAAATGAAAAGATGTCCTTACACCTTAAAAACAATGAGTGGTTTACTAGATTTTATATATTTAATAATTTAATGCACTTCTTATCTCATTAATAATACAAACATACATATGCCAAACACAGAATTACTGCGTTTAAAATTTAAATTTTTATGTGTAGTTTTACCACAGATTGAATCATTCATAAATATTGTAATCGATTCGGTTATATGTCGTTTATTTTTTTCTTGTACGAGGTATAGAGTAAGCTCTGTAATCCTTAAAAATATTTAACCAGTCCTTATAAAAAATGTCTCAATATTTTCATTACTATTAGGTTAAAAATAATAATGTTTGAACCTAATTCATGACAATAAATTCCTTTTGTTCCTTAAACTTGGATTTTTAATGACTTATCAGAACGTGCAAAAATGACCTCAGTTATTTTTTTAAATCAAAAATATGCAGAAATACATGCCTGTTTATTGATTAGTGGTAAATTTGAATTATTTGAGAAATATTTCAGATTAATCTTTCTCTATATGAAGAATTTAAGTTTGGAATTCAAAAAACATTATTCATACTCAAAACAAGAATAACTCTTTTAGAAGTAAATATGCGTTATAAATTAATAGACATACTTAAAAAAAATTAAATCCAAATCTGTTTTTCTGCGTAAACATTGGTGTGGAGAGACATTTGAAGAAGAGGAAAAGCTGCATCATGAATATAAGAGCATATCTCTTAACTATTATATAACTTATTTTGTAATGCTGTTATGTATAAAAAAGTATGCTTTAATATACTGGAAATTTTAAATATTTTCACACTGAGATCACTGACACACCAAGGAAATTTCCACCCATCATTTTTAAAAATTACGTTAATTTTTGTTTCATGCAAATTTCTTATTTTATTTTTTACTTCGTGAATTTTATATAATATAATTTTAGTTTTGAACGCTCTTCTTTTTGAAATGACTGGCATAAAATTTCATAGAAATATTTAGTAAGTTACAAAAGGATTTTTAAAAAATGTATGCTAAAATTAAATTGTATCCTATGAGCTGGTGCTCTAAAATTTGTAGATGCAAATTCAAGTAAGAATTATTGCAAATTTCAACAGTTGTCAAGGTCGATTATTTTATCGCTTTTGTTACAAACTTAGATTATTTAATAGAAGTTGTTTTGTAAATTCGCTGCACAGTTAAAATTCAAAAATTATTGTTTGTTTCCATTACTTTAATTCTGTCAGTTTTGCAAGACGACTGGATGAGTAAAATTCATACGAATGACATGGTTACAATACATTCCGTTTCCGATTTTGTTTTCTTTGATGTTAGTTATTACCATCCTAATCGATCACCTATTAAATGAAGTTTTTATTTGTACTTGCCAGTTCTTTTGATAGAAGTTTAAAAAAAGAATGCATCGATATTCGTTTTAAAACAGAAAATAAATTTTTCGCAGCAAAAAAAGAAGAAAATATAGATTTTTTTAATGAAAGTGTTTAATTAATTGAGAAATTTTTAAAGCAGTTTCCAAGCTTATTATAATATACATCACTTCAAAAAAATTAAAAGAATTGCACGTTTTGAATAAAATAAGAAGTAGAAGAAAAATTTAGCAGAAGCAATTTTTTTTTTGTAAAATTGGAGAAGGAAGACTCAAATACAAATTTTTTTTTCTTTCAATCTTCGCAGTATGCAAACTTTTAATTTGATGTCGAAAACAATGTTTAGTGACAGCGAATTCGATTTCGCTTTCAACTTAATGTAAGACAAAGCGAAAAAGACTTATCGACAATGAAAATGCGCATTGTTTCAATGAATGCAATGTCTCAACCAAGTAATTTTACCAAATCAGAATCTTAGAGTGTTGTTGGTCGATTAGAAGAGGGGTAAACAAGTACCAGAAACCATTGGTGTTTCAGAAAGTATGATTTCTAGAATCTGGAACTGGTTTTTTTTGGATACTAAAAAACAGGCCGAAGATCAAGGGAAGAGCGTTGGCGTGCAACAACGCTCAATGAAGAAGGTTTTTTTAACGCTAACGATTTGGAGACACTGAAATATGGATGCCATTCTTCTTCGATAACACTTTCGCTCGTTTACTGGTATCACAGTTTCGACAGAAACTGTCTTCACGTTGTAGATCTGTATATTCTCTAACAAATGGTGTGTGTCACGTTAACAGGAAGGCACCGTCATGCCCATATTGGGTGGGCTATAAAGCATGTGAACAGGAGTATAGATGAATGCCTAATATTCTTTTCTCTGTCGAGACCTGCTTTTATATTCATCCTGATAGGCGTATTTTCATCTTGTGGGAACGTGGCACAAGAAACAATCCTTCATTCGTGCTCGAAAGTCTAAGATTTGGCGGTGGAAGAGTGATAGCATCTACATTGATGGGCGCACCTATCTTCATATCATTCAAAATGCCATTCTAACCGTCACTTCATATTAGTGAACGGCAATTTCAGGTCCCATAGGGTCAACTTGGTTAATGATTTTCTTTTGGAGGAAGGAACCATACGAATAAATTAGTCAGCGTATTCTCCGGACATGAAATCGATCGAGCATGTTTGGGACATTTTTCGTAGATGATTTGTTGGACGTATACCCTTATAAACACTCCAAAAACTGCAAACAGATCTTCTGGAAAAGCAAGACAGAATACCCCAGCTTCTCATTAATAGTCTTATTCATACTCCCACCTACTTAAAACAATTTTCTTTTAAGGAAACACCTTTTTTTATTTGTTTTCTCTCATATGCACACATTTTTTTTCTGCCAAACAAATGCCATTTTTTATCTCATATAACCTACTACGTCTGTCAATAATGTATCAATCATTTAAAAATTCTCCATGTGCAAGATCAATCCACAACCTCAATATCTTTTAATTGTTTTGAACAATGTCTGTTATTTTAAATCCTTTTTTCATAAAAAATTAAATATACGAATCGCTTATTGCTTTAATTCAAATTTTCGCATATTAAACAGAAATCGAAGTTATAAATTTGCATGAAGCTTGCTTTTTGTGATAAATTTCAGAGCGTTTGCATTTTTATTTTTGAAATAAGTTTTTCAGTACTCTGCTATAAAAATGTATTAATAATAAAACTTATAAGTTGAAAAATATAAGAAATTAAATATTAAAAATCAAATGTTAATTTCTTCGCATGTTCATCATTTATAACAATACCATTTAGTTTGCATTAATTTTATAGCAGGAAACAGATCACTTTTTAAATGAGATGTGTTTTATGTGTGGAATATATTCAAAATTTTCATTAATATAAATGCCTTTTAGTGACACACTCTCCAAATTTTGCGACTGTTCTTGCTCTAATTATATTTATAAAAGAAACTTTAAAATTTATTAACAAATTTATTGAGAAATTGGAATACATAAGTAAATTTCATCTAAAGTAGAGAGATTTTATAACAATTAAGCTGATATTGTAATAAGCATATTCCCTTAATTATTAATTGTAATTGTAAGGTTAAATTATATTGTGCTCATATGGTAATTATTCAAATGTCCTTCGCATTAATTGTTTTATTATTTTTAACAATATCGTATGGTATGGATGAATTGAGATTTCAGAACGGAACTATGACATTAGTGAATAGAAAGAGTAAAGATTATGCAAATAATTCAAAGAGATATATAGGGTTTTAAAAATAGGGCAATTTATAGGCCTATACAAATTTGAATATCATAATTTCTTTTCTGTTGAAACCATTTAGATTAAGTTATATGCAATATATTCATTTCAGTTCTTTTTTGCAAATCAGTTCTGATAATCAGTATAATGAATAATACTGAAATTTTTTGTAATGATTAATGCTAAAGTTTTTTTCAATGGATAATACTGTCTTTATAGTTTAACATGTCATCAAAGGTGGCATGTTAGATAATAAAAATAATTGAAAATATAATTTTTATTAACTTAACATTATAGTCTTTAATTGCATTTTTGAATCTCAGTACGACGAAAATAAATTTAGTAATACCAGGATTTTCTTTTATACAATAATTCCTTCTTTTCCCTCTTTCATTTTAAAGACTTTTAATAATGCTTTGTATGGAAAAGAGATTAACATAGGTTAAAGTGAAGCTACAATTCATTCTTCATTCAAACCAAAGCTAACACTAACGCTGCTGTTTTCAATTGAGCTTTAAATCTTTTAATACTCTCTATCGAAGTTTAAACATATTCATGTATAATCAATAAAGATTGTGGACAAAGGTGAGGACTACAGCTGATTAAATATTCATGTGATAATGTTTTACCAATTAATTTTGAAACAATGCAGTTTTTATCGAATTACTCCAGCTGGTATTTAAAATAGCTTACGCTCTAATCCATATTCAACAAATAAATGTTAGAGGAGATAGAAAATGCATAAATAAGCCAAGATCACATACGAATCTATAATAGAATTGGTTGGACTAACGAATATTCAAAGGTGGAGGAAGGTGTAACCAATTATTCTTGAAGATGCCGTATTTCGTTGTAATTTATAATTATACAGTATGCATGCATATCTAGTCTAAGAATGCCTGTTGAAAATTCTTATCAATTACAGTTTTCTATGTTTTATGGCAATTACATAAAAAATGTCGATTTCTTTACAAAATATTCTAGAAAATTTGCGGCTCGCTTTCTAGCTCGGTAATAGACAAAATTCTTGTCAGCAAATATCAACATTTGTGAATTATCAAAATGTTTAAAAATCTTCGTCTGAAGTTGAATTCTGATAGTCAGAGCCCATAGATTATTTATTTAGCTTTTCTATTCGTTATTTTTCGAATTTTTTTAGCTTATTTTTATGTTTTACATCCCATCAACAGCTTATATTGTATCTAAGAATATTTTATAGTATATATTTATTTTCTAAATTTGAGGACATTAACTTATAATGTCAACAATTCCAGAAAAAGTTGCCCTTCCAATAAAATGAGGACACTAGTTATACAAGAGCATTTCATCTTTAAAGTAATTAAAAAACAAGAAGAAACAAACCGATAAATTTTCAGTAATTTCAAAACAGTTTTAAACAATTGAGAAATATAATCTAAATTTAAAAAAATTCTTTGTGGCACATTCAAAATTTTGAAGCTCCCTTATTTTCGTTAAATTTCTGTCCGATCAAAACCTTTTTTCTCCCATTTCATGCCTAAAGCAAATAAATATGATTTATCTGTAGACTTTCTTCGAATTTCATATAATATAGGTGATAGTATCTCTAATATATTTAAAGATTAAATTTGATCTGAGAAATTATTGTATAATTAGCAATGATATTCCCTTCTGAACTTTTAAATCATTTGTTCAGCATCAAATTAAAGACTAAATTTTAATCTTACGTTATTTAACGGATTAATCATGTTCAGAAGATATGTTTAATGCAACCTTAAACTTTGAAAAATGGGATTTATGTTAGAAATATTTTCTAAACAAAACTATGAGAACATGAAGCTTTTTGACTATTTAATCCGATCTAAAAGATTATTAGTCCATTTATATAACTAGAATGTAAAACCGTGATCCTATAAATAAAACCCCTTGGGCATGAATAAGGGTCTCTAAAAAAGTCATTTTAAAATATTAAAGAAATGTGAGGCATATGGAACATTTGTTCACGAAGATGGTCATTACCATCATTAATAAAAGAACATTATTGTACTTCAGATGAAGATTACAACAACGATATACAAATTTGAAATTAACAGTAGCCTGATTGCCGGAATAATAACATTAAAATAAATAAACAGAATGAAAATACAGTGGAAAGTAAGATCCAATAGGAATTAAAAAAATCTTCGGAGTTCAAAGGAGTTGCTTTCTGAAGTTAGACATAATTCGCGTTTATTACTCATACGACTGCTTTGTAAATATGTTACCATTTTGTCTAGGATGCTTTATGGAAGTAATATTTAGCTGCTAATGGTGATGATTACGAGGACGTTTGGTAAATTTTTCAGCTGAGAAAGATTGCTTCTTGTAACACATGAAGAAAAGATTTACTTAGCTTGAATTCTTCGCTTGCTAGTTTGGAAAAATTCTATTTTCTCTGTGCGACTTACTGCACTATATTTAAAATATGTTCTAGTCCTTTTTGTGTTCATGTAAATAGAATATATATATTTCCTCCAGCTCTGGAGTTATTTGTAAAATCAAGAAACACCAAAATGGTATATTAGACATTCTTTCTGTACTTAATTCGTTAAAATATATTTTCCCATTTCAACACTCACCCTTTGCATGAATCCATGTTTTATTGTCAATACTGTATATTGTCAATATATTAATAGTAACTGAATTATTACTAATTACTACCTATAAAATTTGTAAATGACTTTTTGAGAAACTCTCTGTAGATGAAAGAATTAATTGCTTATTTAGCGAAATTCTATACAGAAGAAAGAATTGCTTATTTCACATTTATAAGCAAATTATTACAGAGCACAATCTAATACAGTACAATAAAACTCATTTAGTAAACACGATAAGTTACTGCAGATTTGCTTCCAAAAAGGGATAGTTATTATTTTAAAGACTTTGTAAGTCTTCCCATTCAATTTTCCATTTCATAAAAAGAAATAAAACTCATTAATCAAAATTACGTTTCATTTTTATCCCGTTTTATAGCTGTTGTTGAAACATTTTATAAAATAAAAAAGTAAAACGATTCACGCTTATTACAGACTTGATATATTCCATGAATGCTTCATGAAATAGACCACTTTATTACATTTGCACACACCTGTTTAATATCAAAGTCGGAGACCGAGAAAATTAAGGAAATATTAATAAAGCGTGTCTACGAAAGACCGCTAGAAAAGAACATGTTCTGTACAAAAGCACTCTAGAAAATTGATTCCACCTTAGAATAATTCGCAGCAATTTTGGCGCGTCCATAAAAAAAAATGAGATACGTCCGTAATGGTATTTTCATTTCAAGATACGCTCCAATTCACAGAATTTATATCTTTCTCGTTACTCTGGAACTAAGGAAGATACTGAGCAGGAAAAAAAATACAGAAAATAAATAGCTACCGTTCCGACTAACAATCTTGTTGCCATGGTAACAATCCTGGAGGTCTGGAGCCGAGTGCAGCCCTCCGCTGGTAACCTGAAAAAAGAAAGTGTAAAAATGAGGAGCTAAATACTGTGATGTGTTTCACAAGTAAAAGGTTTTATAAAACAAACAAGTGGTTACGAGCAGAAATCGTATCGTAAATTTTTGGTTCTTTTGAGTGAGTAAAGAAAAAAAATATATGTTCTTCTGGAAGTTTATGTTGCGAAGCAAGGTTGGCATCACTTGTTGATAATCTAATAGAGATATTGGACTTAAATTCACTGTTATTTCTCTCCTCTGTCTGGTTTTTGTAAGAAAAGAGGAATGGAAAACGGAATGAGAAAGATTAACTCGCCATAATTTTGTCAGAATGTATGAACCAGTGAAGAAATAAAGAATTATGTAACGATAAAATAATGACCGAAGAGGTAATGAAGAATTTAATTTACGTAATATTTAAACTATTGTGAATTTTACATTTTATATGCCGTTAAATTATAAAAAAAGAAAAAAGTCTGTTTCTCTTCAAATTTTCAAAGATTTTTCTTTTTTTTAAAAATCTATATGAAATCGTAGATCAATTCTAATCGTTAGTTAAATACAATGATACTTAAAATGTTAAATACAATGCTTTTAAGAACTTGCATTGCCGAAACAGTATCACCTTACATTTTGTACGAGAAAGCAGAAATTTTATGTTGCTACACGAAGAAGCAGATAAAATCCTTTGTTGGAAGTTGTGGAGAAGATAATGAAAAGAAATAAATTGATGAACTTATTCTCAGCAATGCTATTTTTTATATTTTTGCGCATATACAATTATTAGTAAAAATTATTTTATGATGTAAAATTAATGAAAATGTACCTATTGCCAAGAACATAAAATATAACATTTAGATAAATGTCATTTGCTACATTTATAATGTTAATGAGAATACATCTACAAACATAGAGCACAGCAAGTAAGCTTAGACAAGGAATTGTCCATTGCTATATTCGTAACATTAATGAGAATTCATATTCATCTATTGCCGGGAATGTAGAATATAAAATAAGATTTAATTAGGCAAATATCGGTAGTTAAGTTTGTAATATTAACGAGAAGGAATCAACTGCCAAGCAAGTAGAATATAAAAATAAAATCTTATAAGGAAATGTAGGTTTCTACATTTGTAATATTGATGCATCTACTGCCTGAAACACAGAATGTAACAAAAAAAATTTATATAGGGAATTTTAAATTTTTGTGATATTCGAGTTTTGATTTTGTTAACCCGGCACAAGCTAAGAACTTGTTCAGGAGCATATGCCGGAAACAAACCACCATCCTTCCTTCCTTCCTTTAAATGACGTTTTATACAATTGTAATATTAATGATAATGAATCTATTGCCAGGAATGTAGAATACAATAAAATTTAGATAAATTTTAGATGACGTTTGCTATATTTGTGTATAATTTAGTTTCCAAGCATGTATGGTAGAATTTCATTATTCTGGTATAATGCTGTTTATTATGGTTTTGTCCATTTTTAAAGTCTTTATAGAATGTCGATTCTACATCTTATTTTAACTAAACACTGATAAGATTTTTGAATTATCAAAGGATACAAAAAAAGATTTCAAAATAAATTTTATTTTAAACTAAAATTCTTTGCTGAAAATTTGGATAAATGAGGAGGTGTTCTCTTTTGAACGTCCTTGTACACATTGTGTTAAGTTTTATGTTTAATTCATTCGTAAAGTGAAGGCAATCAAGTGTACATTATGAACCTTTCATCTTAAAGATTCCATAAAAATCTAATTTTAATGCAAAGAAAACATTTCAAATTTCCTTTGCTTGCTATAATTTCGAGTTAGCGTCTTCAATATCTATATAATGTTTCTTATTTAAACAAACAATATTTTCCAAGCTCTGAATTTGAAACATATCATTAATTTTGATACAATTCAGGTACTTTGTTACAATTGTGTTTCATTATGCACGGATAAATACATTCAATAATGTTATCTCTTGCATTATTTTACCTATTTTTAGAATTGCATTGCACTTTTGAATTGCCTTGCTCGTATGATAACCAGTCGGCGTCCTGGATTAGGGATATAGTGTATTCCCCGTGATCTGGGCATCCCGGGTTCGAGTCCTGGTTCGGACATGACTGTTCTTCCCTTTTGTTCTATTTGTGAGGAGTGTGAAGGAGCCCCTCCTCCATAAAAAAGAATTATGCAAGCGAATGTGTGTGCATATCATCTTCATTTGAGTTAGAAATCAGACTTCTGTCTTCGATGCTTTGGGTTCAGGCTACTACATCCCCTTTCCGTGTTAACACGAACACAGCATTATCATCATATGACGGCCAACCTTTTACATACTGTGACCAGCTAGCTTTTACTGATTTCCTGAAGTTCAATTCTATAATGCTTGTATAATAAATTCATTCGTATATGAAAAAGTTGGTTATTTAAAAAAACCAAGCTGACCAGAAAGTTTTAATGATGGTTTTCAAATGACATTCAAGATGTTGAAGGATCCAAAGGATTTTTGTATCAATGAAAAGATGCGATTATGTTCAATTTATTTTATGTTTTTACAAGTTTTATTGCGCTTACTATGTTTAGTGCCTTTAGTTTTCAATTTTGCTTACGCTATATTAGTCAAAAAAATTTTTCTGCATTGCAAACTGTTTCTTGTCCTTAACGCATAACCCCGAGGGACACCTCGTAGTTGAGGATTAGATGCTTCCGGCATGGTGATTGGATCTCGTCAACCTGATGGGTACAATAAGGGTTGGGGAACTGCTTCCTCTTATGGATGACGAGACGCACTTTCTACGGAGAAGGTTGTACAGTGGCCGGTGATGGCCCTTAGAACACAACCACAGTTCACAGAACACAGCCAGTGTTGCTGTTGCGGCACTCCGGTGATTCAACATTTATTTCTGAGGGCCTTTGGGCTGGACGGATGTGGCTTGCCCCTAAAGCATTATTTCAAGTCTTACAGCATCAAAGTAGATTTTGCTAGAGTGTGGGTTTGAAATTAAATCAAGATGTTTCTGATATATTTAACAACTTTCAAATATATTATTTCCAGTTACGATAATTAAGACTGATAGACGTTAAAAATATTATGCCTAATTTATTTGCTATCACTTTGCAAAAATAAAAATAAAAATCTTTCTAATCTTTTTTATTTAACATCCTAATTATGATTAACTTCCAAAAAAAATTTAGCACAATATTTTTTACGAAGTTTAATAAAACAAGAGAGTTGCTTTAGAATGCATTGCTATTTACTTTCTAAGGTCTTTACATTACGTTTATATCATAAACAAGGAAACAAGAAATATCTCAAACTCTTAAAGTACTTTCTTATTCCTTATGCCTCTCAATAAAAAATACAGAAACAAATATTACAGTACTCTCTTTTTCGAAGTAAACAAGTACAGTATTTAAGTAAATAAACCCAGAGACGAAACCCTCTTTATTATATTCAAATCGCCTTCTATTCAAAGACATTTCTGCTGCACATCAAAATGATGGTTCAAAATGTACTTGAATATTCAATGCTTTCATATTCTTCCGATGTCTTACTTTAAGTAAAATAACGTTCAAGAGAGAGTCATGAAATATGAAGTAAGATGCAGGTGCTCCGGATATTCCTTTATGGCATATGCAAAGAATTTTGAATATTTCATGGAAATTGCTCCCAGAGAGCCTTGCGTCACCCATAATTCACCCGGAACTGCACATATATAATTTAAGATATTAAACTCGCAGACCACGCTTATTTGAGCTGAAATATACATAAATTGCTGCAAAAGATGCCTGTTATTTAGAAACTTACTGGAAATCTATTTTAAAGAAATAAATATTTTAAGCTCTCGTTGTATGAATATTAAAATTATCGTATCAAATTGCATTTAATGCAGAATTTATTATTATAAATTGGTTGTTTTGAAGTGTTCAAATGCAGAAATAAGCATAATAGGTATCAGAATAATAAAATTTATCAGACAGAATGTGCATTGGACATCCGACGTCTCAGAGCTTTAAAAATACGCATCACAGAAATTCAGTTTTTCAGTAAAAAAAAAATATCCAATTTCATAATATCAGCATTAATGATCATTTGGTGAGAGCCATGTTGGCCTGGAGGGAAGGATTCAGCTTGTGGGATGTAGAATTTTAGGTTCGAGACCCGATTCCACCGAAGAAGCGTCGTGTAAGCGAACCTGTTGCACGTAATTTCCGTCAGGCGAAACGCCTTCCCGCTGGTGTTTTATGTTGAGGAGAGGGGAGGAGACAGCTCAGGTGTTCTCCTCGTCATCTGATCACGATTCGAAATTACGAATCCCGTCCCCAAACAGTGCTAGTGTTTCTTTACAAATGGATGCTAATATAACTAAACTATCATTTGGAAGTTGGCTACCGATATTTCAATAATTTTTTTAATTACTGGAAATAGATGCCTCGACTTTTAAACCTTCGCATTTCAGTGTTTGTTTGCATTGTCATTAGGCGACAAAAAATTTTTTTAAAAAAATTAATAAAATTATTCTCAACATATAATCAGTTCTCAATAAATAATATTTTCAGTACAAATCTTATATTTTTTTTAGTCTTTAAAGTGCAATACTCTTTACAATTCTCTTAAACACATGTTTAAAATAATTTTAAATATTGGATTTCAAGATTGATATCTTTCTGAAAAATATTCTTTTGTATTTATACATTGTGATTTTATTGTAGCCTAAATTTTCTTTGCGTTTTGATTTAAAAAAATTAGGACATGGATTGTATATCATCACGGATTTATCTTTTACGCTTGGATGGTGCTTCTTACTCATCATTCAAGACGGTGCATCCTTTTGACGCTTTATTTGCTTATTTTTAAATTTTGATTGTTATAAATACAAATACTACAAAGTTCTAAAAAGATTTAGATTAATTTTTAGTTGGAAATTAAAACTAAAATAATTATTTAGATTTATTTTTCTGGGCAATTATAAGTATTTGTACTGGGTGAATAATTATACATCGATTTACTTTCCCGAGTGCAAAGGGTTAATATTTAGGTTAATATACACTTCAGACATCAATTCGCGCAATTGTTTAAAGTAGCAATATTTTAGAAATTTAGTAATAGTGGTCTTCCCAAAACTTCCTGGCATATTCTCTAATAAAATTACTATTCCAAGGACATCTTTCATAGCATCAGTATACAATAGTTACTAATAACTAGCTTTTGGCAGGAAGGAATATAGCAATTTTCTGAATATATTGTCCTTTCCTTGGCGAGTTATTTGACCATTAATCTCTATCATGCGGTTAATAGTATCCGAAAATCAAATTTGTGTTTTAGATACGTTTTTCTCAATTGATTCAAACATAGATTCCACAAACAACTAAACTTAGAGTCATCAACATCACATTTTGATGAAAAGTGTATACATATTTAAATTTAGATGTTAAACATGGGCGTCGAATTTTATCTAACTTTCTATGTTATTCTAACTGATATTCAAACAGAAAGGCAGACAGATATACTTCCTCTAGATAGATTTTGCTCAAAGTTTTACATAAATCTCAAATTTGGTATAATACCTTATAGCAAACTTCATCTGTTCATTTGAAAGTATTTTCGGGTTGTCTTTGGTACAGACAGATAGATAGATGGACATTTTTCAGAAATGTGTTTTTATGAATTAGTAAGATCTGTAACATGGAAATTTATCACAATATTGAGTTCCATTTTTTTACAATTGCGGTACTTTCTCAATACCATTTATATGAGAAAGTAGAAAGGGGAAAAAAACCTCGTTTATTCCCTATAAGAAATCCCTCTCTTTTTCAAGCCGTGTGCTAATATCAGTATAACTTTACCATAAATAGTACCAATTGCTCTTAATACTTTTTATTCAGAATAATAAAATTAACACAAAAGTATATTATCTTATAACAACATTTTTCAACTTATTTATTTAGTTATGCGAAAGAAGAAGAGAGAAAAGCTTAAAAATTTTTAATAACTAATGCTACAACTAAATTATGAAAAATAACACTTGACTAAAAATATTAAATAGCGGGCGAATAAAAATGAACCAAGAAATGTTTAATAAATACGGGTAAAATACCGCTAATTTCATTCATTGTTTGTAGGTTTCCAATCTTTAACTTCAATTTTAAATGGATTTTAGAAAGGAACGAATCCAACCATTATAATGACAAGGGATCATAGTTATATTACAATGAGTTTTGTGCCCAGAATAACGTTTCTTTGAGTTGATGTTAAATATTTCAATTTTTAAATGTTAAAACTGAAAATTTTAACGTTTTAAAATTGAAAATTTTAATGATTTAAACTGAATTTTTTTAATGGTCCAAAGAAGATTTTTAAAATGTTGCGAAGCTATTAAAATTTCTCTTTCGGTTTGGTAATATATTTCTAAATTTATATGAATAAATGAAAATAAAAGTGAGAGTTTTAATCTTGGAATAAATTGTTTTATACAGGAACACAAAAATAAATCTCGGATTCACTTTTGCTACGCATTTCTTAACACAATAGAATGATTTTTTCCCCCGTTGAATAAGATTTAAATTGTTTCAAATAATTGCATGAATTTTCATAAAGATTCAATTTTTTTTTACTTTAACAATACTTGTATGGCTAAAAATAAAAAATAAATTTTTTTGACACATACTGTATTTTAACAAAACAATGTTTTTTATTTTGAAGATTAAAAATATTATTGAAAGTGTAATTTCATTTTTAAAAATTTACGAAAACTGTATAAATCTTCATCAAGCATCCTAAAATCTTGCTTGAAGCTATTACAAAACAAAGAAATTTTTTTCCTGTGTAAATTTATCTCAATTTTTTATTTAATAGTATTGATAAATTAAATAATTTGAAATACTGTATCATCAAGTTTTATTTTAGCTCTGATTAGCATTTTTGTTATAAAAAATTAAATTTCAGCTTTTCTATTTAAAAAAATATTTTAAATGGATTGACAATATTTTATTTGGTTGAATTAATTATCAATATTATCCAAAATAATAAAATCAGAATTATTTTAAACAAGAATTTATATTGAAAAAAATGTGCATCTTTTCTGGAGCAACTGCACTTAAATTAGTAAATAATTCATAAAATATTCAAATCAGGATAATGAGGTTATACTCTTTTGTTATTTTATAATTCAAGTTTCTTAGTTAGAAATAATGGGAACTCGTTACCCCTTCTTTTAGAAGAATTTTTAATGCTTTTTATTTTAGTTTGGAGTCATATTCGTATTCTTATGCCAATTAATAATTAAACACTGGGCCTTCAATCTCATATTTGAAAATTCATGCAATGCATTGTTAAATAATCGAAGTTTGAAATATTTAAGGAAACTATGACTTTCTTTAAAATAATATATAGAAAAATTATTTTCGCTCTGCCATAATTTCAATATAAACCTGCTAGAATTATTAATCACAATATCCTGAAAGAGTCTCTAACCTTACAATCATTGATCCCTGATTAGTTAATCTGGAAGTTTAAAATTCAACTAAATCATATATAATTAATAATTTCTCACATTTTTTTAAGTAACGTTTTAAATTATTTTAAATATAACTAAAATTTATTAATATATTCTAGAACAGATCGAAATAGACTGAATTAGAAATGATAAATTATAGTCGAACCTCTATGCATAAAATTTGATTATTAGAGGATATTATTAATTTATAAGAAATTGCATACTAATATACATAATGAAAACTTTTAAATTTTTTTATACAAATTCGAATTTAACAGTATTTAAATTAAGCATTTTTAATTTTTTAAGGTTTAAAAAACTGGACTATCAAAAAAATTTAATTTAAAAAAAGACATGATGGTGCTAGGTATCTCACTTCCCGTCTCTGAGCGACTCCTGTGACCTCACTTTCCGCCATTAAACAGCCTCTGGTGGATAAAACGTGAGCGAAGCTCAGTTCATGCCTAGACGAGATAAGATGATTACATACTAAAATAGACGAAAACGTATGTTGAAAGGCAAAGATGAAATTACGACGTATTTCTAAAAGACGAAAGTTACATGTTAAAAGACGAACTTGATTATCCATTCCTTCCTGTAAATTAGTCAACATCATTTGTTCACCATTAACCTTTTATTGTCATCCATTAAATTCTAAAATATCATCTGGACTTATTATTGCTTGGCCATCCCGGCCCCCACATAATTAACAAAATTCTTTCAAAATATCCGACATTGTTGAAATTTAATAAATTTTTCCCACCGTTTTATTTCAGTTTCTACTTCTTTTATTAAGATGTGTTCCTTCTTTCACATTTAAAAGTTTTTGTTTGAATCATTCTCAACTTAAGAAGCCAACAGCAAATCTGAATATAAATTAAAATTCTTGTTTCAAACTAAGAAAATGATTCAGATATCTGAGTCTTGATTCATGCGAAAATTCACTGCTTAAGTGTGTGTTGTCTTCCTTATATGACATTTACCTTAAAAGAATCAATGTAACTTTTTATTCATTTATTTTACTTTAGATTACTTCATATTATCTAAATCGATAGTTGTTTTTTTAAACTGCAAGATATAATTGTTTTATGCAAATTCTTTTCTATGTGCAGTAATTTTATTTTATACAATTTTTCGGTATAAATCCCAAACCCCCCCCCCCAAAAAAAAACAATTACACATTCGATATCTAGAGATTTTTGCTATATGGGAATCCGATATATGAGATATTCTTCATTTACCAATTCAAAATATGATTTATTTTTCTTGCTGTTTTTCCCTTTGCAATTTTACTGCGTTTAAGAATAACAAAATTTATATATATATATAGAAAAAAAAAAGATAGATAGAATTCAAAGCGTGGTATTCCGGATACGGATATATATATATATATATATATATATATATATAGAAAGATAGATAGAATTCAAAACGTGGTATTCCGGATAATTGCATGGAAATACCTTTTACCTTAATTATTATAAGCATTTTAACATTCGAATTTAGCAATTTTAAGAAAACAGATTAATCTTTTCCATGCATTAAAAAAAAAGAAATATTATTTTTTCATCTCTCGAAGTGTTTCTTTCGAATTAAATGGAAATGTGTATTTTTATAGAATAAAAACTTCCAAGTTTTTATTATAGTATTTAGAACTATAAATAAAGTTTCACTTTTTTGTTATAGAATGATTAACGAGTGATTTATCATTATAGATTATTGAATCATACTATGAATATATTAACAAATAAAAAGTATAAATGATTAAGTTTATAAAATAATAACAAAATGCGCTGCTACAATAAACGGATGTCAGGCATAATTTATTTCGGTAGTTTCTGAAAACCACAAGTATATATATACATTTAAAATGAAAGGGATTTAACTCTATTTGTATAAAAAGAAAACTAAAATCACTTGAATAAATTAGTTTAAAATTGGATTGACCTTGTTTCAATCGAAAGAAAATATCGAACGCAACAACCATAAAATTAGCAAAATTTAGTTGAAATAATATTATTGATATTGTTTTTTAAATAGTTTTAAAATGATTAAATATTCCTCTTTTCTCAGGCAAACATATAAAAGATTCTTAAAATACCATCTATGTAATGAAGATATTGTATTAAGTGTCATACACAAAAAAAGAATTTTTGAGGGCAAGAAGAGTTAAGCAGAAAGAAATACAATAACATAGCATAATTGGCAAGGTTCTGGAAATTTATGCGATATTTAATGCACTTCACGTTGAAAACATGCATCTGACATCGTTATTTCAATGGAAGGAGCAACTTTATCTAGAACCTATTTTTTTTAGAGAACAATTTGATTATAGCTACAGAAAACCAATTATACCCTAATTCCACAATTGTTTAAGACTCAGCAAATTAGAAGAGAATTCTTTCTGCAAATTAATTACATTACTAATGTAAGAAAAATTCTTTCATCTACATAAAAGTTTTTTTACTAACGCTGGATGGCAAACTAGTATCACTAAAATAATTAACGTGTAATGTAATAATTTATATCAAGATGCGATTGCTAAAAAGAGTTTTCCTTTTTTCTTATTTCTTATTAAAAAATTGTTATATATATATTTCAGATTTACTTAATAGGAAATTGGCATTATTTCTGAAATTCACAAATGCATTTCTTTCAAAAATATGATTGTGTAAGTATTTTGTAAGTTATCTATGAAAATATATTATTAACTAAAAAGAAAAAATGGACATACAACTGAAGAAGTGAAATGAATAATAAATAAGCAGTGGTACAACAAGATATAAGCAGAGGGATTAAAAATCACGGGCATCAATCTGGAAGCCTGCCAAGGAAACAAAAATTGCTGCTTATTCTGCTTATATTTTATGTTTTTAAAAACAAAATTTGACGAATAAGTTCAAAATATTGATGCGGATGAAATATCAATGATTTTACTAATTTTATAAATTGAATAAACTCGGTTTCTTTGCTTGTCTTCGGTGACAAGTTTGCACTGGCCGCGGTGGCTTAGTGGTAAGGTCTCGGCTTCGGAACCGAAAGGTTTCAGGTTCGATACTCAATTCCACCGAAGAACCATTTTGTAAGGGAGTCTTTTGCCCATTAAATCTGTCAGGTCAAACGTCCTTCCGCTTGTGTGGTGTGGCGTAGAGAGGGGGGTGCAAGCTCATCTGACGAGGGATGACGAGGATTTGTTCTACGAGAAAAATATTACCAAAAAAAACAGCCGAAGTGTGTATGAAGAGAGCAACGCACAAACACAGAAATAAATAATACATACACAAACAGCGAATCTTTACTAAACTTTGCAACATTTCAGTTAAAAAGGTCGCTTGGCGTTCACCATTCCACAGAGAATTTACAATTTAAGCCAATTTTCTGTGGAATTAAGACTATTTAGTCTTCTTTCAATTATTTACGTTTTCTAAAAGGATCTCATGTAATGGTTACATATAGGGATATTATCAATATTCTTGTACTTTCTAGAATCTTGAGTTTCCGCCAAGATCGCTACCAAATACTTCAATGATCACCAAGCGCATAATTTAGATCAGAGATCATTTACTTAGCATCTATTCAACAGTCGTTAAAACCATCTGTAAAACTTTTTTCCCTCCTAGAAAACTAATTGCATGGAGAAGCAATGTTAAATAAACGATATTGTAAGACTTCCAAGAAGAATAAAAAGGGAACACTATGTATCAATCTTCAATGCATCTTTTTAAAAAATCAAATTTCTGCCAGGCAATATCTCCTGATTGCTTTATATAGTATTAAAAACGAATTTTTCCTAAAGGTGGATGATATGGATTAAATTGAAGTTTAATTGAATCATGCTTCAAAATTTTAGAAAATTTATGTGAGAGAATATAATTTTATTTTTTCAAATAATATTCTACTGAGAATAGTACAAAAGAGAGAATATTACAAAGACATATAAATTTCTAAATTACTGTAGCTTTTCATTTTAGCTTTTGAACTTACGATACATTTAATGAAGAGGATTTTTAAAAGTAACAAACTAAATTTTAAAAACATTTTCGTACCTTTATTTCTTGTGTTAGTTAATATTATCTTGTTAGTAATGATCATTGCTATAATTACGAAATTTTGAAATTAGCTGTGTTGTTTTTTTTGTTTCGATTATGAGGAATGCCAATTATGAGGCATTCCTCATAAATGATCAAAATTTAGTTAAGTTAATAAATTAAATGATAGTTTAAATTTGAAAATATTAAGATAATGTATTGTTATTGAGAAAGCATGAATACATAAAATTTCAAAACTACCATTTCTGGAAACAATAAAATCTCGATTACAAATCATTTATATTTGCAAACATAGAGGAAATATTATTAAATGAAAAGTCAACAAAAATTACATTGTATACAGCATTTATAATAATTTTATAATTCTGAATATTGTCAATATATGCTTCAGGAATTGTCGAATATACTGAATCGTTACAAACTATAAATTCAAAAAAGTGTTTGAGAGTAATAATTTGAAGAGGTTTCTTTCATTTGAGAACAATGTAAAAAAAGAAATTTGAATTTAATATTCATAAATATGTAGCATTATTATTAGTGTTATTGAAATGGAAAATTTTTGTTTTTAACAAAAAAGTCTATGATTCAATAACAATAGAAAGTCATAGTTAATAAATATTAAGAATCTTCAGTGAAAAAAGACAAATTTGAAAAAAAGTTCTTGTGATAGAAAAATTTTTGTATCAGAATTTTAAAAGATTAAATTTCTTGGTGATTGAATGTGAACTTGTTTCAAAGGTATGTTCTTTGAGCTGAATACTTCAAACAGTTCCTGAGAATATATGTTCAGTGCAATTTTCTTGGTGACTAACGAGACCGTAAGGGGTGTTATAAAGTCCACATTAATTCAGTAGAACTGGAATGATGACCATCCGGATAAATAGCTGTGTTGTTATCATATTTTCTGTTTTATATTTAAGCCATGAGGTAAGTGAAAGAATGGATGGAATATTACTTAAATCTTCTTTGTGCTTGTTATTCATCCTCTTCATATTTGGCTTGACAGCACAGGGTGGGCCAGTGCTTTCCTCTGAATTCCGTTCCACCACATTCTGTTTTTGACATTGGAGCGCCACTTTCTTTCCTGTATAGCCAGGAAGCCTGCCCCACTGATTCCATCCAACTCATTTTGGGTCTATCCCTTTTCATACTTGTTAGAGGTTTATGTCTTTTTTTAAATTATGCAATCATCACCATTCTAAATATCTGAAAAGCCCAGTCCACAGATTTATTTTTATTAACTTTATAATATCTGGTTCTCTATAGATTTTATACAGCTCTATTTTCTTGTTGATTTCTATCCCACTAGAGTTTTCTTTCAAAAATGGCTATTTTATTATCTAAATCTTTGATCAGGGTCCAGGTCTCTAGTTTTAGGTAAGTATTGGTCTAATTAAGATTTTATGTAATAAAAACTTTGTGTTTTTATGACAGTCAGGATTGAAAAAAACGTTTTAGTCCTTTAAAGACTTTACTTGCATTCATTAGACGACCTTGAATTTGCTTGATTGTATTATTGTCATCAGTAACTACAGAACTAAGATAAGTAAAACTTTGGACAACCTGAAATTTTGTGCCATTGCTACCTGAAATTTGCTATTTCGATAGATTTGGAGCATATTTTGAGACGAGGTGTTTGTATAATAACAATCCATTTTTTCAACAACAATCCATTCAAAGTATGGGTACGATTCCATGAACACTGTGGCAAGATAATCCGTCTTTTCATTCCAAATAATGTTTGAATTCAGAGTTTATACCAATACCAGTTTTTGATTGAAATTTGTTCTAATTAGAATTTTTTGGCTGTTCTATATAGGAGATTTAAAAGATTGAGTTTTCAGAACTTGCTGAAATGAACAAATATTTATAGCAACAGAAGATTTTTTTCCTGAAATTGTGGGCTTATCAGTAGTAAGATAGATTGCTAAAGCTTTGGCTGCCAAAATGAAATTAATAGGATGAAGACGAAAACTAAAAAATTGAATGTTTGAAAGGTCTGCAATAGAATATAATGCATTAATTTGATTTTTTTGTTGTTTTTATCTTTAATTTAATAAAATAAACACTTATTGGATTAAGATTATGTATTCAGATTCATTTTTGTGCAAATTTTTAGGTATGTTCTGTAACCTTAATACATATTTAAAAAATATTATAAACAAGCAATATTGTATATTAATTACAGTTTTATTTGGCAAATTTTGTTTATATATCTGTCAACTAATTATGAAAGTTCAAAATAATAATACATATAATAATCCAAATATCATTGATACCATCTAAACTCCTAAAATATTGATGGCCTATCCATCGGCGTGCAATACATTCAGCCGCATAACACATTTTGTTACCAGGGAAATGCTATTTTTAAAACCCTACAAGGGAGTGGTGTTCCATTATTTTTAGTTTAGTTATATTAACGTTTCGTTTTGAAACAACACAATGGCTATTTTGGGAATGACCTCATAATTTTGAACTGCTGTCAGATGACGAGGACAACACTTAAGCAGACCCCCTCTCCAAACTTTCACACCACACCAAGGGGAGAACAGTGGTGTAACAGCTACTTCAACTAAACTAAGGCAATTCAAATTTACATGCAAAAAATAAATAATTTCCTTGAAATTTTATTATTTATATCTATAATTGTCTAATTCAAGAAAATTTGAAAAATAGTTATGAATTTTATTTTCAAGTCAATACGCACCAGCCTCAAGGAAGTGATTTGCTTTGATCGCAGGATATTTTTTTAAAGATGACCATTTAAATATAGTTTAAAGTAGTCTATTTTAGCAAGGGTTTAGATGTTCATATTTTAAAACATTGGAAGTCACTTCTTAAAAAATTAATCCATTGCAAACCATTTCAACTTCGGTGCAATGGATTTATTTCTGGAGACATACAAGCACATGAACTTTTCGAAAGAGATTATATAAGTTTAAAACGAGCTTTTGTTGAAAATATCACGAATGCTAACTAAAAGGATAACGAGCCTCTTCGAAATTAATTCTTACCCAATCTGATTGGAAATGGAGTGCTTAATTAGGCAAGATTTGATCCAACACGAGTCACTTGTTTGTGTGTTGCACATTTTTCTCGTGTTACAGCCTGATAATGATTTTATGCCCACATCGTAGTTTCACAATTTATGGAGAGATTCATGTGCTTTCAGGATCTTATCGCGATTCACATTATGAGAAATATTGCTTTGTATCATTTAGAGATCTTTTTCCGAAATGATGTATCCGTCTATCTCAAATAATTCAGTAATTATAGCAGCTGAAAAAAAAACTTTAAATTATTTACATTGTAAAATACTTTCTTTAGAATATATTTCATTTTAACAAATGTATTCAAAAATATAACCTCTTCACCAGCTTTTTTGTTATTTCAAAGAGCGAAATTTTATTTCAAATATGGATAGGATAGGCCATTAAAATTTCCAACACGAATCATAAAAAAAGAGAACTCTACTGGTTTCGTCTGCCATTTATTATTTATAGAAGCGAGTCAAGATGCCAATTCCGTTGGATTCCAAAACAATTTGACTCCAGAAACGAAACTCGAGGAGAAAACATACAACATCGGATTTCACATTTGGAGCAGAAGCATGCCCAGCATTTTTTCACGCTTTCTCTCTAAATCTCTTTTCCAACATGCTACCCAAACACTTAACAATATCGCCAAGAGATTTCAACTATTCGTGTACCAGTTCTGGAAAAACGGGAAAAAAATCTTGCTCTGCTCCAGAATCCCTTCCTGATCACGTTCCAGAATTGATCGCGCCTAAAGAATTCAATCGGACTTAGTGAAGCGAGCTCAGAAAAATGGAAAAAGGCGACCACCTATTTTTTTCTCTTCCAATCTGGTTGATGCTGGAGTCTTTCCACCTTTTTTCTCCAATCGCAGATGGAATTTAAAATTTCGGCTTCGATGTCAGGATTACAATGCTATCTCCTTCTAAAATTATCCAATACTTTTGTAGATTGAGATATAAAAAGGCACAATAAAAGCAAGAAATGTTTGGAAACGAAGTATATTCTGGACTCAGCTTTCATCACCATTGTTATTCGCTTTTATGCATTAAAGTAGACAATAGTATATTGGATTTTGGAGTTTTTGCCAAAATATCTAAACAGTTATAAGAGTTTATATAAGGTATGTTTGTACCACCGGCATCATGGCATGAGGGTAGCGAGCCTTTCCCGTTATCTGGGCTTCCCTGGTTCGAGTCCCGGCTCTGGAATGGTTGATATGCTATGTTCTATCTATTAGTAGTGTGAATGTTCCCTCCTATAAAAAAGGGTTGTGCAAACGATTGTGAAGCATGAAAAAGCTAAGTCGAATCCTTGGCCCTAGTTGGCACAACTGAAAAAACAAGGGATGCTGAATTGGTCTTAAATCGTTAACTATCAGTCGGCGGGCTTGTAAAGTGCCATAAGTCACAACAACAACATATGTATGTACTATTCATAGTTTAAAATTATTACTGGATTAAAATTACTTTGATACTTATGTATTCCAGCTGTGAAAAAATATGCATACATTTCGTATTTGGTCACTTAGATGTTTCGGCCTATTTGCCACCAATAACCAAAATTTTTGAAAAAAATTTAATTTAATTTTTATTTTTTTAAATTTAATTCTAAATTAAAAATTGAATTCCGTGTTTTCTCTAGCTTTGATCTATTGCTAAACATAGATCATGCTTTACATTAAAATGTCTCCACGTTGACATTAATAGGTGTGTATTGATTTTGTATTTATTTATTATTATTATGCCGTAATTTATAGTTTTCAAGCCATTCTAGCAATCCGCAAGAATGGCCTCTTAAAACCATTCCCTTATAATCTCTAATAAATTTCCACTCCGCATAAAGTGTGGATTCTGAATAAGACTTTAAAACGTTTGCATGCGCTATTCCAAATAATTATATTCACAATCTCTCCAAAGCCCTGAATGAGACTGTACTTAATTTTTCGGCAACGTTGCAAAACGTATCAGCCACAGTGCAGTGAGACATGAGATTCAAGCATCATAGTGTTCCTAGACGTATTTCTCGTGGGATGTTTACCTTGATACTACATATCGAAGGATGCGAATGATTGTGAGGAACTTATTACTTATCCTCCAAGCTTGCAGGGATTTGATGCCTATGATTATTCCAATAGGGTCACCTTAAATTGAAGAGACTTGGAACATTACGGGGGATCTGGAAGGAGACCGATCTACATTTCCTGAGGCAGACATTTAAGAATTTTGATACCTTTGAATGCAGAAATCTTTTTTATGCCGTTGTAAACTTTAAAATGATCTTAGTGGTGTCCAACTTTAACAACTCTTATAATAATTAATAAAATTAAAAAATTATAGTTATTGTTGCAATTTTTTTTTCATTTAGCGTGACATTGAAACTTGGCATTTTTAACGATTAACACACTTTCAATTTGTTTGAAATATCCTCTTCCATTTCAAATTTTGTTCGTTTTAATGTCTACAAACAATTCTCTAAGATTTTCATTTCATTAGCGTGTACATAGTTTATAGATTGTATATAGATATGTCACCAAAATTATCTCTTACTTTATAGATTCATTTTTCTGTGTTATATTCATTTTAAAGAGCGTAACCATTTATTTATTACTTAACAAAGTTTAAAAAAGATGACGATAAGTTATAAATAATGTGGATTTTATAGTAATACCTATGCATATTATTATCTTTTTTAAAGAACTTTAAAAATATTATTTAAAGAGAGATTAGAACAAGTAATTAACACAACAGCTTTTCGCAAAAGACTAAATATTTTTTTAGAGAAAACACTACTTAGCAGTTAGTGCTCTTATTTAGCAGAAAGTGACTATCCAAAATGCTTTGAAAATCCAAATAACCGAAACATAAAAAGCAACTGAGAAAGCATTTTTTTTTAAGCTGAAATATTAAGTTCTTAAAAAGACAGAAGAAACTTTAACACTGTGAATTAATCCATGAAACATATATGAAGAAAAATGAAGCGTGAAAAGGAATTAAAAAGGATTAGAGATGTCGAGATAAGGAAGAAACAATTATTTATTTGAAAATGAGAAGTGAGTCTGCTAGATCAATAAAAATAATCTCGAATGAAAAATAGTAGATAAAAACCCGAAAAGTAAAAGAAAAGAGATATAATATTAGGGAACTATTTTAATATAATATTTAAGTCAAATAAGAGTAAATCTAAACAATTCTAAAATGAATATTTGAATATTAGTAAAAAGATATGAGTTGAAAGAAGAATTCGAAATTATTTTGGTGTGATTTGAATCGAGAATTGAGAATACATTGTTAAGAATATGTAATATTGCTTCCTTTCATTGATAGTCTCTTAACAATCAACATAGTTTTACAAATAGCTCTGACTATAATATTTAGTGCTGAATATGTGCAGCGTCAATGCCTAAACTTAGTGGCAAAAACGAAAAGAATCTTGATGATATTTTTTATTAAGACTCATGTTATGATATTTATTCTAGAGAATTCGATATCTTTCACGGATTCTGTAAAAGCAATTGCGCTTAGACGAGGTATGAATAGACGAGAAAAGTCAGAAATTGAATGAATTTCCAATTAGGAATATTGATATGAAGTCCTACCTGAACGTTATGTATCGCTGCGGTTGTTTAATTATGGTTTGATTCTTCTAAGTCGGATACAGTTTTGTGTACTGCTTTGTTTGTACTTTGTAACTAGTATTTCACATTTCCTGCATTATAAAGTATTACTATCTAAACAAGCATGTTGAAGTTTCTTCCGTATACTCATTGGATTGATTTTTCCGCATCATCATCAGTTAGATTAATTGAAAATCTGAAAAAGAATATTTTCAAGGGCAGGCATTTCTCATTCACAGTTTTGGAAAAATCTAAATTGGAAAGCATTACAAGGCTTCATTTTTTGAATAAAAATATTCCAAACCATCTACTAAATTCAAATATTCAAAACGAGGTTGAAAATCAAAATGGCGGGAAATTTAATTACTAAAAGGCTGTTTCTGAAAAATGATAATGTAAGAAACTCCAAAATTACTGGGCTGTTAAAAATTAAATAAGTTTTTTTTTGTTGGATTAAAATTATATGTAAGAGAGAAGAAGAAATTTTAAAGTCAAAGATTTAACATTCTGTTTCGTGTATTTTTTTGAAGATTTAAAAAAAAAAATAATACTTTATTATTAGGTTTAATCGAGCACTGACTTATGATTTCTTTTTTCAGTGGGAATCTTGAAGATCATAAAATTAAAGATTGTCTACATTGAACTAAATCATATAAAAAAATCCCTTTTGCAAGAATTCAGTTGGCTACTACTTTTTCAAATAGTGAACTAATGCTTAATTCCAAACAAAGATGGCTGCAAAGACAAATAAAACATTGCAGTAGTCATTGTTAAGAATAAATATATTTTAAAGTTAAACAGAATTATCATTTAAATTATAAAATTCAATTGTTTCTTTTTTATTAAAAAAGTAATTAACTTCATTATTTATAAGTATAAGATATAGTTCGGTGCCTCTACAATGTTGCTCGATATTTTGAATGACAGACAATACAGACAATATATTGCAGCGAAACAGCTGGAAGTTTGTGCTAAGCTTGGTTATGAACGTTGTATTTAAGACATCATATAGCTCAGCATCCACGCTGCTTATGTGTACTGATAATTCAGTATCAATAAATGGTATAAATGGCTAGTGAGTACTAGATTTTAATCCAATGGAATTTTTATTGTATCCCCTTTTGTACTGGGAATCATGATACGCTATTTGATTAATATGTTCAATAGTATGTTACTTATTCTGTTCAAAATGCTACTTAGATTATAAGAGAAAGATTCTGAAAACTTTCTGTTAAAGTAACGAAAGAGGAATAGATAAGTCTGTAGAAAAGTCTAATTTGAGGATTATTTCAATTAGTCATGTGGCTACATATTCCTATCTTCCCACAGTAGCAACAAATCTAGGCAACAGATATAAAATAATACAATAAGATAGAAAAGTAATATTATTTATTAGCAGATCAGAGATTAAACACCTTTATTCTAAGAAGCATTCATATGATTGATTTGAATAAAGATTGTACCAAATCTTAAAATTTAGTTATACAGTATTTGTATCCGGTTGTGAGCAGAAGATATGCAGATAATCTTTAAGGAAGAGCATCTGTATCAATTCATAAGAAAAGGAGAATCCTAATAGTTTAACAGTACAATATCTATATCAATCAGAAAGTAGAAAAAATATTCACCAGGAAAACAATAATTTTTCTTTCAAGGAAAATGTCAAAGTGTTTTCAATAGAACAATGTTTGTTACAAATTGATAAATGTGAAAAACACTTCTTTGGCTAAAATACTATCATTAGCAAGAAATAAATATAGCAAATATTTTTCATAAAATATAGAATAACGATATCAAAAATAGAATATAAGAAAATTGTGTGTTTATTTCATCATTTTAAAAGAAATAAAACTTCATATCTAAGTTATCCTAAGTGAATTAAATTTAATTTCTTTATTAGATAGATTCTGTTTGGGCCCTTTTTTATTTCTAATAGATAAATCACTTCTTATAGATAATGAATCATCATAATAATAATAACAATGCAGTGGAACAGGAAATTATTATACATATTCAAATGATTTTTGTCTTTTAAACGAATCATTACTTTGACTTAGTAACAAATTTAACCCCACTATGCATCGTGCTGCCATTTGCCTACTAATTTTTTTTATCTCCATTTATAAGTTTCACGTGACTACTCCAAAAGACAACAACGAGTGTTTATAAATCCTTTTTCAATTACTACTATTAGTTCACACTCTCCCTATGTATATATTTATATATCTTGTTCGAATTTTCAATTGTTTATCAAATACTTTTTATTTATCCACTGGAGTTCAAATACATTTTTAAAACTTGTAGTGAATGACACTTGACTTTAATACATTTTTTCAAACATTAATTCATTCATTAAATTAAATTTATTTTTAATATTTTAAATAGAATTTTAGCAGATTAAAATGAAAATTGAAATGAATGGGCAATAGCTCAATCTGTAAAATGCTAGGATTTCAATATTTTTCATCTGAAGGTGAATAATGAGAGTTCAATTCTTACGAAAATCAAAAACTTTTGATAATTAATAAAAAGTAACTGAAATAAAATTTTGTTTGTTGACCTAAGTAGGTATTGAATTAAATTTATTATATATATGTATACATATATTACTTGTATTGAATGCGTTTTGGTAAACTCTTGCAGAAAACACAGATACATGACAAGAGCGGAACTAGAATTAGATTTAAACTAAAAAATTAGAAAAAATAATAAGATGGCTATTGCAAGAGTATTTCACCCATTAAAATGCTATCAAATTTTTTTACTTATAATTAAAAATATATTAGTAAAAAGTAACTTCTGTTTTTATTGCAGAATTTTTGTAAAGTGATCTGTGTCACATGGATATTGTTTAATTCATGATATAGCCAATTGGTATAGTTAAACTGTTTTTGTAAAATTTTACCAGAAACAAACTAATATTTTTTAAAAAATAATTTTTCTAAATTATATACAGCTATTCAAAAACAGACGTTTTTTGTAAGAGTATAAGAAATTATGAATATTAAAGTTAAATATTCGAATATTCTTCGACAATTTAAGCATTTCATAATATCAAAAGATCTTAAAGAACTGTCACGCTATATTTCACCATCATATCTCTAGTAACCTTATTCCACTAAGCAAAAGATACTTTTCTTTCTTCGGCGAGACCCGGGAATATATGTTTTCATTATAAATGAATAGGCACGGCCTTGCCCATCACACAGTTGTGGAAGCTTTGGAAGATAGGTGTGGTGCTAATATCAATGTCAAGAGGTCAGTCGTTCACTTTCCTCTTGTATGTCTTGGGTGGATCATGTTTTCTTTGATACTTTTTTATGTGAGTAGCTCCGTTTGGAAGAATAAAGCCTCATGAAAGAAATAAAGGCTTGAAAAGTGGAGTAAGTGATGCGCAAAAGGGTGTAGTTAGTATGATGAAATATGAATTGAATGCCGTTTCGTCATTATTGACATTAACAATAAAAGTCTTTTTGTAAGCAGATACTTTTTCGAATAGAGAAAGTGTCTTGGTTTAAAGAACTTCGGATAAATATACGCCACAGCTTATTTATCTAAGCAGATAGTTTTTAATATTAAAACAAATATAACACAAGCATCTAATTTCCAAAAAGAAATATATAGTTTAGAATTATGTTCACAATAATAATACCAGCGATAACAGCAAACGATATGATTTTAATTAATTGTTGTTTTTTTTGCCAAAGCTAAACTTTCGTAAAAATTTATTTTATGTACATTTTTAATACATACTTTCATTTATAAATAATGTAAATAATTAAGCTTATTCATTGTTTTTGCATATTTTTTTTAAATTCTTCTGAATTGCGGTATCGTTGTATTATTAGTTTTCGTTGTCTTTGCTCTCTTACTTAATTCCATAATCCAGGACAAATATGCATAAAGAAAAATAACTACAGAATTCTATTAAAAATAATAACAACCTGGGATTTCTACGATACTAATCAACATTTGCAGTGAAGGATTCGTATGAAAACGAAATCTAATTCCATTTTAAATGAAACTTATATTTGCAAAGGGCAACATTAACCATTTAAGTTTTCATGAAATAAGTCTCATCAGTAATATAATATCTTTGGATACATATCTTACTCTGAAACATTTCGCTTTCAGTCATGTGTTGAAATAGATATAAGGAGCTGTCTTCCTAAACTACTTTCATATTTGAAAAGAAGTTATATTCTGAGAACCGTTCTCTGAGGAGCACCTATTTTGATGGAGTAGGAGGAAAGGAAATCTTTCCAGGAAATCTCATAAAGATATGGAAGACAACTTTTTCAACTATTAGGAAAAAAAGAAAATATGTATATTTGAAGCAGTAAACCTCAAACGCTATCTATCTGTCTCTCTCGAAACTGTTTCGGTTTCTAAATCCCTTTTGGCACGTCGTAAAGCCAGTGGCGTGAGTAAGCCAGACTTTTCCCTATGAATTTTGCACTGGGAGTCTGAACTTCTTTTG